>CM046384.1:4676488-4740015 GCA_025413485.1 Ficus microcarpa | reverse complement strand
TGGATACCACTACGCATTGTTTCCGCAAATCTTTTGATGTAAAGAAGTTTTTGTATAGAAGCATGTATGATAAAGACAAATTATGCTTTATGGTATTTTGGAACTAAACACCTTAAGTAAACGTTTACTTAAGTAGTAATGAGGTCTTACTAAAGACAAATGTTTTACAAGTAAGTTTCAAAATGAAAAATATATATATATGTATGTTTAAGAAAGTCAAGAGAAAAAAAAAAAAAAAAAAAAAATCCCCAAATTTTCACTTAAGTAAGTAAAGTAAGGAGTGACAGCCCTACGTAGTAAGGGGGCGTCACAGTTGGTGAATGTAAAATACCTTTTCCTATATGGAAACGACTTCTCTGGTCCAATTCCCAGGGAGATTGGAACCATGCAGGGTCTAATAGGCTTGGATTTTTCTGGAAACCAACTGTCAGGAAATATTCCAGCCGAAATTGGCAAGTTGAAAAATCTTCAACGAATTTCTCTGTACCAAAATAGCTTCTCTGGTCCAATTCCCTCAGAGATTGGAAACTTGAACAACCTGCTCATGTTAGACCTCTCCGAAAACCGTCTCTCCGGTCCAATACCTTCAACACTGTGGAATCTGGAAAGCCTTTCATTTTTGCAGTTATCTGCCAACAAATTGAATGGCACAATCCCGCCTGCAATCGGTAACATGAGATCCTTGGTTATCTTTAATGTTCAAAATAACCAATTGCATGGTGAGTTGCCCGATACCGTTTCTAGACTCACAAGCATAACAGGTTTCTTTGTGTCCTCAAACAGTTTCTCGGGAAGCATTCCACGAGATTTTGGGAGAAACAATTCTAAGCTGAGCCACATAACATTTTGAAACAACAGATTCTCTGGAGAACTGCCAAAAGAAATTTGTAGCGCGCTCCCTTTTGTCGATAATAGTGGAATCGGAGGAGACCAATCATCGACTAATCAGAACTTGAGGAATTGTTCGGAGTTCACTACTGTAAAACATTTCGACAACTCAACCATGCTGAATGAATTATGTGTTTCACCATATCTTAACTTCGTCTCTTTTAGTGACAATGAATTCGTAGGACAAATGCCAAAAGAGTGGGGAGACTGTAGAAATCTTACGAATTTACAAGTGAACAGAAACAGAATTTCTGGCAATATTCCACCTGAGCTTGGAAAGTTGACAAAGTTGCAACTTTTAAGCCTCGACTTCAACAACCTGACTGGGAAAATTCCAGCTGAGATGGGAAATCTTAACCAGTTGTTCGAGCTTCAGCTCAGAAACAACCAGTTGTCAGGGGAAATTCCGCGGAGTCTTATCAATCTAACAAGGCTACAACTTCTTGATTTGTCAGCAAACAATTTGACGGGGACTATACCGGAATGGCTTGGTAATTTTGGAAGTCTAACAAGTTTGTACCTTAGCCACAATCTTCTGTCGGGTGAAATACCATCGGAGTTGGGCAATTTGGTCTCACTGCAATATTCGTTAGATCTTAGTAGCAATTTCCTCTCTGGTGAAATCCCCTCAACCTTTCTCAAGCTTACAAAGCTGCAAAATCTTAATGTCTCCCGTAACCGTCTCTCAGGAAGAATTCCCCAGTCGGTTTCCAGCATGATTAGCCTATGTTCCAGTGACTTTTCGTACAACAACTTGTCAGGTCCAATCCCAACTGGAAGCATCTTTCGAAACAGGACGGCAATTGATTTTGTTGGAAACCCCGGTTTGTGTGGAAATTTTACAGGCCTTCTTCCATGCAAGAGGTTTGCCAGGAAAAACAACAAGGTCCTCATTCTTGTCCTCGGTCTCGTTTGTGGCCTAACAATCTTTGTTACTGCCATTGTTATAACTCTTATCTTGTATCACAAACTCAAAGCGGTTGATAGAGAAAGAAAGCAAAATTGTCACGAAGATCAAGCCGAATCCTTGATATGGGAAAGGGAAGGAAAGTTCACTTTTGGGGAAATCGTGGAGGCCACCGAAGACTTTGATGACGAGTACTGCATTGGGAAAGGAGGTGCCGGTACGGTTTACAAGGCGGTCTTGCGTTCAGGTCTGGTTCTTGCAGTTAAACGGCTACATATGTCAGATTCTAGTGATATTCCAGAAATATGTCGAACAAGCTTCCAGAACGAGATACGGAGTCTGACCGAAGTCCGACACCGGAACATCATCAAGCTGTATGGATTCTGTTCGAAGAAGGGTTGTATGTACTTGGTGTACGAATATGCGAAGAGAGGTAGTCTTGCCAAAGCATTATATGGTAACACTGAAAAAAGGGCAGGAAATCTAATTGATTGGGATGAAAGGGTGAGAATTGTGCAAGGACTGGCGCATGCGCTTTCCTACTTGCACCACGACTGCTTCCCGCCAATCGTGCACCGCGACGTGTCTCTGAACAATATCTTGCTCGGAGCAGATTCAGTTCCGCGATTGTCAGACTTTGGCACGGCAAGATTGTTGAGCCCTGATTCCTCCAATTGGACAAATGTTGCTGGGTCATATGGCTACATGGCACCAGGTAATACTCTTCCGTGAATTCATCAAATTCAATTGTATATATATACATATCATATATATATATATGCTAGTAAGAAATGTGAAAAATATAGTGCTGTAATTGATCTTACACAAATTCCAGCATTTGATGAGTAAGAATTGACTAAGCTAGCTTGTTATTTGACTTCTTTTGGGCAGAGTTGGCTTTCACAATGCGAGTAACCGAAAAGTGTGATGTGTATAGCTTTGGAGTGGTTGCTTTGGAAACCATGATGGGAAAGCACCCTGGTGAACTTCTGGAATCTCTATCAGCACCGTCGAGAGCGTCATCGCACGACACAGAAATGCTGTTAAAGGATGCGTTAGACCAGAGGCTACTGCCTCCGACAGGCAAGTTATCGACATCGGTGGTGTTAGCGGTCAGCTTGGCATTGTGTTGCACGAGAACTTCTCCGGAGTCACGACCTACAATGCGTTCTGTGGCAGAACAACTATCGGCTAGGAACCCGAATACTATCTCGGAGCCGCTGAGGGCACTAACGATCAACAAGCTTGTAGCCATTGGGATGATGTAGATTTGTGAAGTAGTAGTGTACTAGTTTGGCTTCCTTTTAAATCTGAAAGCTTTTTTTTTTTTTTTTGGCTGAAAACTTGATTTTCTATCTCTGTGTGTAAAAGAGTACAATAATTTTCTGTATCCAAATTCCGTGTTTATTGTATTATATGGTTGTCCTTATTCCTGGTTGTTTTGATCGCTAAAGAAGAATTATAATCTTGTTTCAAAGGGGGAAAAAAAGGAGAACAAGAAGAATAATAATAATTATAATCAAAATATTAGTTCCAAAAAAAAAGGTGAGAATGTTATTCATAAAATATATATAAGTCAAACTACGAGGGTAATTTATGTTTTTAGTCTGATCCCATTGTTATCTTTTAATAGTTGTCGTTTTTCCATGTAACGTTTTTTTTTTAGTTTATTGTCGTATCTCGTATATATTGGCAATGTCGTTTTGTTGGCCTTGTCGTTTTGTGTGTGTGTGTGTGTATTTTAAGGTTTTGTCGTTGTCTAGCTCCAGTAAACGGCTTTGAGCGCCAATCTAAATTCCCTCCTCACAGAAAAGCTAGGCAAGAAAAATGAGTGCAAAAGGACGACCCAAAAAGTTCTCTCTTTCCTTAACAAAAAAACAAAACAAAACAAAAAAACAAAAAAAACAAACAAACAAAAACAAAAAGTTTCTCTCTCTTCTGTCTCTGCTGAACGAAGGTAATCTCTCCATCTTTCATTTCCCTCTCTATAAGTGGGGAAAATTTTTTTTTTATTTTTTGTGCAAATTTATAACCCTATTGACATCATTTTTTTTTTTTTTCAAAGTTTTGGGATTTCTTTTCTTATTGCCAGTTTGACACTACATCGAAAATTGATTTTGTGCAATTTCTGTTTTGAAATTCAAGATGTAAACTTTGGGAAATTTGTGATGAAATGTGTGAACTTGGAGATGTTTCAATCCTTTTTTCGTATTATTCTAGGATCTTTTCGTGTCACAAATTGCTATATTTCTCAAATGTAATGGGCAAGTGTGAGGCAAACGAGCATTTGAGGGCGAGGGTAGTTTTTTGATCGTTTTCCTTGAACCGTGACTCTTCTCTGATTCCTTTGCAAAGTGGTTTGGAATGAATGAGGCATTTGAAAATTTAACGACAAAAAAAATAATTTCGTTTCGAGAAAGAAAAATTTGAAGACCTCATCAAAGCAGATTAAGGACATCATGCTTGATTTGAGTTAGTGAAGATTAAGGTTAAGGAAGTCATTAACGAGCTTGTCTTGTCCAAGCAAGAGATTGTTATGTTTTTTTGGAGATTGAGATTGATATCTTTTTGTTCTTTTTTTTTATTTTTTATTTTTTTATATTTTAAATAATGATCTTTACTCGGAAAAGAACAGGAAAGACTAGTTTGGAATTGAGGGTTTAATGTGGTTCCCCATTAGTGAAAGCCATGACTTTTGTTTAGAAAGATTGTTTGATGTTTGCTCTTTTTTGGTGTGATTTAAGATTAAATTCTCTGTGCCGGCGATAACTACTTTCACTTTTCTTTTTTTCTTTTTTTTTATCAAGATTGTTAAGATATGGTAAAAGTCAAGCTGATTACAATGTTTCATGAACAGTTTCGAAATGGCATAGTGAATGCTTATGAAAATAAGTGATTTAATTTTCTTAAGACTGACAGATCTAAGTTGAAGCCAAAATGTTTGTTTGAGTACATTAAGCATTTAATTTTCTTTTTCCCATATTATATGCACTTTTTTAGTTTGGATCTTTTTTAATCATTTTTTACTTACGTGTTTTTTTATTTAGTTGGATTTGCCTTTCTCCTTTTCCTAATTGCACAAACAAACGCCCTCAGTTCCTCTTTGTCTCATTGGAATCGGGGTTTCCAGGTATGTTAAATTTTAGTGGCAATTACTATTTTCTCTCTCTCTCTTTTTTTTTTTTTTTTTTTTTTTTTTTTTTGGGGACAAACCTGTGATAATTTTATAGTTTCAGGATTCAATCTATGATGTTGTGATGAGTTATGTCTGAAAGCCATCCTCAGTATGTGTTGAGGAAAAGGGCTACCTCCACAACATTGTGAAAGCCGCCACTAAGTTTCTGAAAGGGCGCAAAAAGAAAATTACGCAAAAAAAAAAAAAAACTGTAAAAGGTAGTGAAAGGAGTAAATGCAAGCAAAAAGAATGAGGGGAAAAAAACTCGCACACAATTAGCTTCTTGCGGTTTTTTTTTTTTTTTTTTTCCTTAAAAGAGGCATTTAGATGATAGTTGGTTTAAATTCGTTGTGAAACATTTCATGTTCGTCTGGAAATGAAGTGGTTCTAGTGTCTAGATTGTTCATTTTTTGTGCTGAACCTTTTGAGCATGTTTCACTTCCTCGCACTCTTGGAAGCAAGTTGAGCATGTATTTCTATTTGCTCAAAACTTTTGAGGCTTTTACGTGTTAGCATTTGAGCTCTATGTTGAGTGTGTAAGCACTAGTTTCGGTCCTTAATTCTTAAAATCCATTAACTTTTTCACAAAATTGAAAGTCTTGTGCAGTTTTAGATTTTTTTTTTTTTTAATCCTGTTTTAGCTATTGCATTTAGGAAAGGTTTTAAAATTGATTTATTTTCTCAACTATTCTGCAGTTACGTATATTGCTTGCATAAATTATAGGAACTGATTTGAGAAGCACATTTTTTTTCATTACATGTCTCTGTTTTCAGTTTGATGCTTCATTCAACTGTCAGACTTCGACAGCATATGGCATATTCACTTGGGCGCTACTAAACTTGTTCTAGGCAAAAGATTGCAAGTAGTCTATTTTTCCAGCCATTACCTCAGCAAGATGAAACTTGAAATTTGATTTCTAGATATGTATCTGTACAAGTTATCGCGAAATGTAAGTTACTCTCTATTGGCGTGGACGTATAACATGGGTTTTTGTCCTTGACTGCGAGGACTTCTTCTTTGTCAGCTAAAACATCAGCAAAGGTAGGTTAGCAATGGCTCAATATGGGCTGTCATAAATTAGGGTTGGCAATTCATGCAACAAGTCGGGTTCGTGTCTGGTTGAAGCCAGCACGAATTTCAAAACTCTAACCTAGACCAAACTCATGACCTATTAGTTTAAAAGAAAAAAAACAAAAACAAAAACAAAAAAACAATCCTAACCCAACCTGTCAGGTTGGCGACCCGACCCAACCTGCCAATATAGTTTTTTAAGGTGATTAACAACTCATTGACCCACTAATTCGCTGACCCGCCAACTCATAAGAAGTAAGAAAAAAAAAAAGAGATTTTAATATACAATTAAGATCCATATCAAGAAAATTAAGCAATGTGTCATCACATAAGATTAATCTAAAATACTAAATCATATAAATTCATAATTAGTTCATCACAAAAAGTTAATTCAAAACACAAAACTATATAAACTCATAGTTAGTTCATTCAAAAGGCTAACACAAATTCAACCTAAATTGTACAAAATTTTTGAACGAGTTATTACGTGTTGATTTCATGTCCATCGGATTGACTCAAACCCAACCCATTTTTCTACTGTGTCATGTGGGTCGAAACCAACCCGCACCCTTTTTTCCCAACCCTAACTCTCATTTTTTCATGTCGAGTTCATTTCGTGTTATCCTGTTATGATCCGAATTGCCAACCCTCGATTCGAAGCATTGGAGGCTGATAATTTGATAGTAACCGTCAACCTCATGGTAGCTAATATTATTGCATTTACCGATTTTTTACAGAATTTTCTTTCTGTTTTTGTTTTTATTGGCAGATTTGAAGGGTTTAAGTTGGAAAACTATAAGTTGAAGTTGTGATCTTTCTTTAACAAGGTTGGTTTGATTACAATCTTAGTTGTTAGAAAAGCAGATGTATTCTAATGGATAAGTCGGTTCACACACTTTTTGTTTGGAATGGAGGTGTAGGGTCTAGCGAGTGTTGGTGGTGATTTGCCAAAATTAGTATCTGGCCGATTTTCAACTGAAACGGATGCAAGGTTTGCTTATGACACGCATGAAATTATTAGAAAAGGTACAGGTTTCTTTCTTGTTTTAAATTGTAGTCCTATTAGATTATTTTTAAAAGTTTTTGTGGACAATTTCGATGAGTTGGTATAATTTTAAAGCACGTTTGGTCAGTGTTAGTTCCCTGTTTTAAGATGTTGGAAATTATTGACTGAAAATTGGAACTGTATTTGAAAAAATGTTTGGTAACAGTCTCTAAACAATGTTTTGGAACTTGAAAAAAAAAAAAAAAAAAGTAAAATTGTGTATGGTTTTCGGTTATTAACGTAAGTGGACTGTAAAAAATGTTCTTTTCATTTTTGGTAACTTACTCAGCAGTGCCTGGTTATGAACTCTATTTTGAGCCACGTTTTTTTTTTTTTAATCTAAAACTGTTTAATTGCTTTAAAGATACGTGATTGACACGCCCGATTCAGACTAGGATTAGGATAAATATTCATATATAGAATGTGCGCGTAAATCTATGAGCAAGAAGGCATAATCGACAACAGTAGCAAAATTTTACGAAAGACTCTCGTGGTGAAGCTTTGGTGTCTATTTAAGATTCATCCCACATTAGGGAAAAGAATAATGTTCACAAAATAAGATTCGTCCTAAGATGGATGATGGCATGTTATCGTAAGTTTCCTAACATGTAACTTTCGAACTCCGATTTTGTGAAGAACATTCAAACCAAATTGCAAGAAGAGCCATCCCTAAGAAGAGATCTGTGGACCATGTATACTACAGCGTATAGAATACTAAATATACTAAAAGTCTAAGACTTGGAAATGATATTTTTTGTAAGGAAACAAATATCAATCGAAAAAGGGTCTCATATGCTCGTTAACGATGGCAGACAAGTTGCACTCAAATACTTATCACTGTGAGTAAAGACTTGGAAACTGGAGTCAAGATGAGCACAACCGGCCTCAAATTGTTTGGCCATACTGAAAGCTACCCAGCCATGAAGACAAAGTCGATAGCTATTTAAATTTATGAACAATAAATGATGATGGATAACACTTAGCAAAGTTTTAATCAAAAGACTAATGAAGGTTAGGGCTTTATTATCACAAGGATATTCCGAAGAATATTCAAACTAAATCATTTTATGGTTTCTAAGAAAAGAACCATGGACTGTATTTGCTAATGAGTATAGAATATTTGGTAGCCATTTGGATTACCGTCTGAAAATTCTTTTGGGGACACTATTTAAAAAACTTTATACTGCGTTTTTCCGCACTAAAAGCAAAGATTGGTTGGATAAGGGTCCCATACGCTTAATAATATTAACAGACAGGTGGCATCAAACTAGCACTGTTCACTATCAGTAGAGACTTGAGAATTTGAGTAAAGATAGCAATGACCAACCTTAAACACAGACTCATAAATCAGGAGGAAGAAAGCTTCGGATAAGATTCCTTTTCCAACAGTTTGGGACCCTCATTTAATTGTTTCTATACTCTGAAGCACGTGAAGGAAAACAAGACATGGGCTTTATCCATCATTTTCACTGTCCCGCTAATTGAATCCTTCGCATACGAGCATGGATATTCTTTTGTTAGAATTTTCCATGTTGACGAGTTCTGAATTGAATTAGTCTTCGGCTTCGTGAATCCAAATCAGTGGTATGCAGACATCACAGCAATATTATTTTTTGAAGAGGTCAAATTAAGGTATCACACGGCAGTCATACACTCATAAACCATGATTAATCATTTCAACAATGGGATTATGGCTGTAATCACCACGTGGTGGTAAATGGTAATTAAGCATTAAAGTGAATATATAGCAATATGACACGCCCGATTAAGACTAGGATTAGGATAAATATTCATATATAGTATGTGCATGTAAATCTATGAGCAAGAAGGTATAATCGACGACAATATCAAAATTTTTACGCAAGACTCTTGTGGTGAAGCTTTGGTATCTGATTAAGATTCATCCCACATTAGGGAAAAAATAATAATGTTCATAAAATAAGACTCGTCCTAAGGTGGATAATGGCATGTTATCGTAAGTTTCCTAACATGTAACTTTCGAACTCGGATTTTCTGATGAACATTCAAACCAAATCGCAAGAAGAGCCATCCCTAAGAAGAGATTTGTGGACCATATTGTGTACTACAGCGTATAGAATACTAAATATACTAAAAGCCTAAGACTTGGAAATGATATTTTTTGCAAGGAAACAAATATCAATCAAAAAAGGGTCTCATACGCTCGTTAACGATGACAGACAAGTAGCACTCAAATATTTATCACTGTGAGTAAAGACTTGGAAACTGGAGTCAAGATGAGCACAACTGGCCTCAAATTGTTTGGCCATACTGAAAGCTACCCAGCCATGAAGACAAAGTCGATAGCTATTTAAATTTATGAACAATAAATGATGATGGATAACACTTTGCAAAGTTTTAATCAAAAGACAAATGAAGGTGAGGCTTTATTATCACAAGGATATTCCGAAGAATATTCAAACCAAATTTTTTTTATCATTTCCAAGAAAAGAACCATGGACTGTATCTACTAGTGAGTATATAGAATATTTAGTGGACATTTGGATTACTGTTTGAAACGTTTTTTTGGAGACACTATTTAAAAAACTTTATACTGTGTTTTTCCACACTAAAAACAAAGATTGGTTGGATAAGGGTCCCATAAGCTTAATAATGACAACAGACTGGTGGCATCAAACTAGTACTGTTCACTATCAGTAGAGACTTGAGAATTTCAGTAAAGATAGCAATGACCAACCTTAAACACAAACTCATAAATCAGGAGGAAGAAAGCTTCGGATAAGATAAGATTCCTTTTCCAACAGTTAAGGACCCTCATTTAAGTACGTTGTTTATATATATATATATATATACATTTTTTTTTTTTTTTTGTGGTTGAAATGGAAGACCCAGTAGACGGTCACTAGATTTGGCCAACCCTTTTGGCTTCCATTTGGAGATGAAATTAGTTCCTATTGGCTATACACTGAAGCATGCGAGGGAAAACAAGACATGGGCTTTATCTATCACAGTCTCTGTCCCACTAATTAAGTCCTTATAATTTTCCATGTTGACGAGTTCTGTATTGAACTAGTCTTCAGCGTCGTGAATCCAAATCAATGGCATGCAGACATCACATCCAGGGGGTGGTTATGAAATTAATCCGTTCCATTTCGAATTTGTGACGGTAGCTCCTTCTGCATTGTTTCAGCTATAAAAGAGTGTAAGACCTCAGATCATCCAGATTAATACATAGACAAAGAATACATCATCACAATGAAAACAGTTCCAAAAACTCATTTTTCTCTCCTCTTCTGTACCCTCTTTCTTACTTTGCTTCCGTTGAAGATTGCTTCCTCGCCAAGAACACAAGCAGAAGCTCTCATGAAATGGAAGAACAGCCTGTCTTCTCCAACTGCTCTGAATTCATGGTCTCTTACCAACCTCAACCATCTCTGCAACTGGACTTGCATTGTCTGCAACAACTCCACCGGGGAAGTCTCGCAGATAAACCTGACCAGCTTGAACCTGACGGTATGTTGACGTAAAAAATAAATACCAAAAATAAAATGATATTATTCTACAAACAATATAATTTCACTATGCTGGGATTTGGTGGCATAGGAGTTTATTATTTTTTATGTTCAACCGGTTCGAGATTATAAGAATAACCTCTTCATTACAATCCCTTAGTACAAGGGAAAGTCTTTTGATTCCGATAATGGTAATGTAATAATTAGTTGTGTTGTTTAAGGGGGAATTTGGGTTTTATTTGGATTGTGGATACACTCGAGAAAGATTTGACCGAGTTGCCTACATATCTTGTTGAGGGATCAAGCCACCAGTAGGTTTTTTTTTTTTTTTTCCTCAAGATTTTGGGTCTTTTGAGGTAATTTGGATTTGAGCTCGTTTCAATTTTGTTTGAAATAATTATACAAAAAGTTTACCTTTAGATTCCCATTTTTTTGTCTAGAAAATTAGGGAAAGAACCACTATTTAAACATTTTTTTTTTTTTATAGTTTTGTCCACTCTAACATTAAAAATGATAATTTTTCTATTTCCTCTTTTTAAATTTATTTTTTTAAAGAAATTTGTAATTTTAACCCTGAGTTCATATTTGGATTTTATTTTCATTCATTTATCTCTCTCTCTCTCTCTTCGTCTCCGTCTCCCCCTCTGTCAGTGTGTTTCTCTCTCTACCCTCGTATACCAACAACGGCGTCAGATCTAGATGCCGACATGAACTAGGTGCCAGGATGTAACGACCCCTTACACACCGTTACAATTGACTTCTCTTTTCAGCATTTATCTCTTATAAAATTGCGGAAAATAATATGTTAATTTGAAATAAAAATATTGATTTATTGGAAAACTTTACTTAAATAATTTTAGAAAACTATCAAAAAAATTGTTTCTTAAACATTATAAAAATAACTTTCATAATTAGTATATATTTTTAAAACTGTATCATGAAATAAAATTTAAGAAAGTCCATATTAATCCTTCAATCAAAAGAATAATAAACCAAAGTCTTAAGACTTTATTTAAAATTAAAAATATTTATCCCATGATCATTCATCCCGCTTTCCTAACACACATTATCCCGCTCCTGCTCCAAACTTCTCCATTACTACATCTTACCTTTTTTTTCTTTATCTGCAACATGAATTAACTTATATAAATAAGGACTTAGTAAAACACTTTAATCTCACAAATATTGTTGGGATCTATAGGTGCCCTAAGGATAGAAAATCTTAGGGATTTTCTGTAAATATGACATTTTGATATTAATAAGAGGAAATTATTCATGTTTAATAAGTTGTGTCCTATTTACTTTCATTTGTTGATTGTATAATTATTTTGAGCAAACATAAAATACTCCTAGGCTGTTGGTAATATATCGAATTACCATATGTATACGGGGTATGCATAGAAGACGTGGTAATTTGATAACAGTCTAAATAAATAGTCCGCAATCAACGGAATAAGATTTGGGGATCTTATTCATGATAAGATTGTAAAGGTTGTCTACTTCCTTGGAGGGATGGTTTGTCTTGACCATCGGATAGGTTCCGAGTAGAAACTTTAATGTATACCAGTATTGAGGTATGACATTGGACTGGACCTAAAGTGTTAATTGATTCGGTTTAATAATTCCGTTTATAAGAATCAATGATACTTTGATTATCATTCTGCATTAATCTTAATCCTGAAATGATTACTTGAGTTCGCATCCATGACTTATGTACTTTGATGCACTAAAGGTGAGACACTGTTAATTCATGGTCAACATACTTGTGTTTTGGGTGCATGACTTATGGATGGAGAAATCAAGATTCATAGATACGGAATCCATAGCTATCTTAATGATAGTAAATGTTATCTACTTAAAGGTATTATTCGGGGATTGAAAGATAGTATAACAAGATCTTGGCCATCGGTTTACTTTGTGTTCTCTGGTGGTTTTCCAATTGTATGGTTTTACAATTGGTGGTTCTTTCAATGGAGAATAATTGAACTTTAAGTTAAAATGATTGAAAAGGTAAAACGGAAAAAGTCCTTAATTCAATCATGGATAACATATGGGGATTAAGCAAGCGATGAATAAATCATGGAAGAAGCACTACGTGAGAGAGCTTTCGTAATACGGTATGTAAACAGGAGTTCAGCTTCAAACTTTTAGTGGAATAGTTTTGAAGTTGATAATTGATGGATAATTAATCTGGGATTAATTTTTCACAATTATAGGAGCCTCTTTACATATTTCCATCGGGTCCCTCTATTAGCTCATATAGTTCCACGAAGCGTCTCGGGATTTGTTCCTAATGAGATCGGTAAATTGTAAATGGAATTTTGTAATGTCTATTAAGACATGGTACTCTCTAACATGCAATCCAGAAAGGATTGGACATGTGAAATTTGTAGACAAATGATTTGTCAACATGTGATTGGTTAATTTGAATTTTGAAAATAAGATTGTATTTGAATTTTGGAAAACAAAATTTTTCTCTCCTAATTAAAAGTGGTGCACGTTTTTTAATTGTATGGAGGGAAGAAAATTTTGTTTCAAAATTATTTAAATATATTCCTAACATTTAATTATTAATTGGTTTAAATAATGGAGATTATTTCATGAATTTTTCTTTCCTAATTAAAGAGGTGCATGGTTTTTGTGAGGAAAGAAAATTTGAAATATTTCATTAATTTAAATTAATTAATATGGATAATGTTTATGGAAAATATTTATTCAAATATGTGAATCCTATTTAAATTCGAAAAGGTTTAAAAGAAGTTTGAATCTAGATAGGACTAGGATCTTTTGACTAGTCTAGATTCTTGATTTAAAATTTAAACCACCAATCAAGATTTCTCTCACTTTGTGACCGAATTTTAAAGGGGATTTCCTCTTGAAATTTGTTTTTAGGTTCAATGAATCTAGCCCTAAAGTTGTATGATCTTTTGGTTCAAGATTTATCCGGAAAATAATTATTAATTATTTTTCAAGTAGGAGATAAATTTTGAAAAGGATTGTAATACTATATAAAGGCTAGGAGTTCTTGAAAAACCAATTTTTGATAATTTTAAAAGGGAAAAACGTTTTTTTAATAATTAAAAAAAAAAATTTTTTTTCCCACATCAAAAATTCGGCTTTCTTGTGAGAGAGAAAAAGAAAGAAAATTCCATTGAATCAAAACTGCGAGAAAGGTTAAACCGAGTGATTGTTTTCATAGGAGGTTAACCGGTTTCTATTTTGTAGTTTTGAAGAAAGAAGTTGGATCAAATTCTCAACGAGGATCATCGGAATTGAGAAGGAGGGATCTAGACTTCGGAAAGAAATACTGGTCGCTTGGATTCATAGAACGTGTGCCCACACACACTTTGAGACGTGGAACTCGAGAATAGTAGAGAAGACACGTTGGTCAAACGCTCTAGCAATTCCGGAATCCAAGAAATAAGGTACGCTTGATCATGAATTAATTTATTGTTATATGCATCATGAGCTTCTTTTCCGGAAACGGCATAAAATTTTTAAAACTTCCGCTGCGCCGTAACTCCAATACCGGATCCGATTTTTCAAACAACTGGTATCAGAGCCAACTCATGATCATGCATATAATATAAATTATTTGATCAAATAAATTTCTCTCCATGCATTAATGAAATATTTTAGAGAGTTGGCACTCTAGGTTTTATTTTGAGTATGTTAAATATATTATGAATGGATGTATGGATGAATGCTTTATATTATTTTGATAATATATGATGCTTGTTCAATTTTGCCGGTCATGATTCCATAGAGGTTAGAATTTGTATCTAGGTTTTTCAAGTGTAATAGATGCGGTCTATAATCACCGCTAGGTCGTTCTTTCAATTCCTAGAAATTTTGTAAGCCGGAAACGGCATAGGAATTTTTTTGTAAAATTCGGGCTACAATGGATTCAAGGAGATTGAAGATGAACGAAGGTATGGAAATTTTCAAAGGATGTGATTTTTTTATTTTTGGAAATTTTTTTTAATTAAAAAAAAATTTTTTTTTTTGTATTAAAAAAAAAAATCACAAGAATCTTTTGAAAATTTAATTTCCAATGATATGTGATTTTGATAATTTGGAAATCAAAATTGAAAATTTAAATTTAAATTTAATGGATATTATTATGAATTTTAAAATTTTGTGATTTAAATTTGAAATTTGGAAATTTCAAATTTTAAATTTGGAAATTTCAAAATTTAAATTTTAAAATTTAATAAACCGGATTTTTAATTTAAATTTTGATATTTTGTAATTTTGATTAAAATTAAAAATCACATATAATCTTTTTTGAAATTTAAATTTAATTTTAAATTTAAAAAGATGTGACATTGGAGAAGGAAGACACATTGAAGAAGGATACACGGCGTGGATCTACAAATAAAGGCCGATATATGTTTCGGTTAATTTTTGTAAATTTTGCAATTTTCTTTTCTCTAGGATGGAATCATGATCCACGGCTATTTACATATTTTGCAAACCATGGATGATGACTTGCTATATGAATATGTAATACTATTTCATGATGTATTGATAACATGCCATATAGACTAGGGAGTGCCACTCAATAAATATTGTTTATGCATAAAAAACAAAAACCCTAATTTAAAAAGATTGAGTGGGAGAAGGTTTTACACACTAAGACCTACGGCCTCCATCGTTGGTCCAATAGTTACGCATGGTAGTGCCTACTACTCGGTTTCGATCCGAGAATTCCCTTCGGATAGGTATCTTACCTGGAGCGCACACTGATTTGGATTTCCGAAAGGATAACAATTTTGGGCATATTTTATGTTTAGATCACCCCTCGGTGGCGGATGTAAAATATGGATTCAAAATTGGAAACGATGGTTACACACTCATACTACTTTATTTATTAATCCTCCATCGAGGCTCTGTTATGTAAATTAGTGGCCAAATAAACGATAGTTAATATATATTTAATGGAGTTTGTTCCATGGATGAATATGTATTAATCGGAAGGGATCCGTGTTCTTGGCTAGTTATTCTATGACTACCCCTCGGTAGCTTAGAAAGCGGTAGCTAGGAATTGTCGTTGTAAGGTATATGTTTTAAGGGTTTTACACATGAACATTTAGATTGCATATAGATCTTTTTGTTTCATTACAAAATCATATTTTATAAACTGATAGGATGTTTGCTCATACTTATTACATGTTTTCTTATTATAGATCAAAATGTCAAGCCCTTTATCTGTGATACTTACGCAAAACAAATTAACTGGCGAGAATTTTAATGACTGGAAAAGGAACTTGCTAATCGTCCTAAACTTTGAGAAACACAGTTTTGTCCTAACCCAACCTCGACCACCTACGCCTACGATCGATGCTCCTGATAGGGATTTTGTAGCGCTTGAGCGCTGGGACAATTCCAACCTTAGTGCCATGTGCTATATTCGGGCGAGCATGTCTAACGTGCTCCAGAAACAGCATGAGGAACATCAAACTGCTAGGCAGATCATGGATAACCTGGAGGAAATGTTTGGTGAACAAACTATCCAGGCTAAGACCGATGCTATCAAAGGTCTCATGAACTGCAGGCAGAAGGTTGGAACTCCCATCAAGGAGCACATGATGACAGTCATGGCTTATTTGTCTGAAGCTCAGGCAAATGGGGCTGAGATCGATGCTGCAACTCAACTGGTTATGGTTTTTCAAACCTTATCCAAGGATTTCGATTTGTTTCAGGCATCCTACAACCTTAACCGGAAGGAGATGTCTTTAACGGAATTGATGAAAGAGTTGCAAGCCTTTGAGAACATTTTTAAGGGTTCTGGATCTAAGGCTGAGGCAAATTTGGCTGAACCTAGTTCGTCTGTTCCTAATCCCAAAAGGAAGAAGGAAAAAGGGAAGAACAAGGGGAATAAGCCTGCGGTGAATGCACCTGCTTCTAAGAAGTCTACCAAGACTAAGAAGCAAAAGGTGGACCCCAAAAAGGTTAAGTGCTTTCACTGTGGGAAGAAAGGACATTTCAAGAAGGATTGCCGAGATTTCCTGGCTTTGCAAAAGCAGAAAGGTAATTTCAATGTCCTGTATCTTGAGGGTTGTTTAGTGGAAGAATCTAAGGACAATTGGGTTATAGATTCTGGAGCTACTAACCATGTTTGTATTTCTCTACAGGGGTTCAAGGTAACGAGAAGTCTGCATGAGGAGGACTTTACGTTAAGAACCGACGATGGGACGTTGGTGCGAGCTGAAGCAGTGGGAGAAGTGCATCTTTATTTTGATGAATTTAGGTTTATTGTTTTGAGACATTGTTTTTATGTTCCTAATTTTAAGAGGAACCTAATTTCGGTAGCTTGTTTAATTAAAGATTCTTATTCAGTTTCTTTTAATAATAAAGTTGTTATTAGGAAAAACAATTCTCTTATCTGTAATGGATGGATGCATGGAAATCTTTATTTTATCAAACCTAAGATGCACTCACTGCTTGATACAGAATTGGAAAAGAACTCTAAAAGACATAAGTCTTCTCACTCTAACAAATCATATCTTTGGCATTTACGACTTGGTCACATAAGCCTTAACAGAATTCAAAGGATGGTAAAAGATGAATGCCTCGACTTGTACGAGGTTGAACCTTGGCCACAATGCGAATCCTGTTTGGAGGGCAAGATGACTAAACGGCACTTTGCTGCCAAGGATGGTCGTGCCGAGAAACTTTTAGAACTTGTGCATTCAAATGTTTGTGGTCCCATGAACATAGAAGCACGTGGTGGGTATGAGTATTATATCACTTTTATTGATGATTACTCAAGGTATGGATATGTCTATTTAATGACCCGCAAAAGCGAAGCCTTTGACAAGTTCAAAGAGTTTCGGGCTGAAGCGGAGAAACAATTAGGCAAGTCCATTAAGACACTTCGATCGGATCGAGGTGGGGAATACCTATCGGATGAGTTCTTAGGATATTTGATAGAGAATGGGATACAATCCCAGTTGACTGCACCTGGTACTCCTCAACAGAATGGTGTAGCTGAGAGAAGGAATAGGACCCTATTGGATATGGTCCGGTCTATGATGAGTTATTCCACTTTACCTTTATCATTTTGGGGGCACGCCATACAAACTGCATGCTATCTTCTGGATAACGTTCCCTCCAAATCGGTTCCTAAAACTCCTTATGAGTTATGGACGAGTAGGAAACCTAATTTGAATCATATTCGAATTTGGGGTTGTCCGGCACACGTCCTGGATAAGGAAGCGAAGAAATTGGAGTTACGATCAGAAGTGTGCTTGTTTGTTGGCTATCCAAAAGGGACAAAAGGTGGTTTTGTTCTATAATCCAAAGCAAAATAAACTCTTTGTTTCAACACATGCAACATTCCTTGAGGAAAGTTACATTTGAAGACTTTAAACCTCGTAGCAAAGTAGTGCTTGAGGAGATGACTTCGGGTTTGGATGTTCCTAAAGTCACAGAAAACCCTGCGGAAAAATCACTAAAGAATCAACAACCACAGGAGCTTCGTCGTAGTGGGAGGATTATCAGGGAACCTGAAAGGTACATGTTCAGTGGTGAAGTTTATGAAGCAGAATCCATAGAACATATTGATGATCCAGCTACGTACAAGGAAGCTATGGAGGATGTTGATTCTAGTTTTTGGCAAAAGGCTATGAACGCCGAGATGGAATCTATGGATTCCAACGGAGTCTGGAAACTTGTAGACTTACCCCAAGGCATAAAACCGATTGGGTGTAAGTGGGTATACAAGAGGAAGAGAGGTGTGGATGGGAAAGTGGAAACTTTCAAGGCAAGACTTGTAGCGAAGGGCTATACGCAGAAAGAAGGAATCGACTATGAAGAAACCTTCCCGCCTGTAGCAATGCTTAAGTCAATCCGCATTCTTTTATCCATTGCGGCTGCTCTCGATTATGAGATCTGGCAAATGGATGTCAAGACAGCTTTCTTAAATGGCTCTCTTGAGGAAGATATCTATATGATACAACCAGACGGATTCAAGGCAAAAGGCCAAGAAGACAAAGTATGCAAGTTGCTTAAATCCATTTATGGATTAAAGCAAGCATCTCGTTCTTGGAATATTAGGTTTGATCAAGCGATCAAAACTTATGGATTCAAACAAAACATTGATGAACCACGTGTTTATAAATGTATCAAGAACGAGAAAGTGGTGTTCCTTGTACTCTATGTAGATGATATATTGCTTATTGGAAACGATGTGGCAATACTATCATCTGTCAAAGTTTGGTTAGCCAAACAGTTTGACATGAAGGACTTAGGAGAAGCTAGTTATGTTCTTGGTATTCAACTCTTTAGAGATAGAAAGAACAAAACGATAGCACTCTCCCAAGCTTTATACATTGATAAAGTACTTGAGAGGTTTTCTATGAAGGATTCCAAGAAAGGTGCTCAACCTTTCAGGATTGGAATCAAACTTTCTAAAGATGACTGTCCCAAGACATCGGAAGAAAGGGAGCGTATGAAAAATGTACCTTATGCATCAGCAGTAGGTAGTCTTATGTACGCTATGTTATGCACTAGGCCTGACATTTGTTTTGCGGTTGGTATGGTAAGTCGATATCAGTCGAATCCGGGACCGAACCATTGGGCTGCGGTCAAGCATATACTCAAGTATCTACGGAGAACGAGGGATTATATGCTAGTGTATTCCGGTCAGGACCTTGTTCCTATAGGATATACTGATTCTGATTTTCAATCAGATCAGGATTCAAGGAAATCGACTTCAGGATCTGTCTTCACCCTTGGAGGTGGTGCCGTTGTGTGGAGGAGTGTTAAGCAATCTTGTATTGCTGACTCGACCATGGAAGCCGAGTATGTGGCAGCCAGTGAGGCATCAAAGGAAGCGGTTTGGCTCCGCAGGTTCCTTAGTGACCTTGAGGTCGTTCCTGGTATGGATAAAGCTATGGTGCTCTACTGTGACAACAGTGCAGCAGTAGCTAATACCAAGGATCCTAGGCATCATAAGAGGAGTAAGCACATTGACAGAAAATATCACATTATCAGAGGCTTTGTTGAGAGTGGAAATGTGACGGTTTGCAAAATCGCATCGGAGGACAATCTTGCTGACCCGTTCACGAAGACTTTGGTGGCCAGAAGATTCGAAGAACACGTCGAAGGCATGGGGATGCGTAATATGTCACATTTACTCGCTTAGGGCAAGTGGGAGATTGTTGGGATCTATAGGTGCCCTAAGGATAGAAAATCTTAGGGATTTTCTGTAAATATGACATTTTGATATTAATAAGAGGAAATTATTCATGTTTAATAAGTTGTGTCCTATTTACTTTCATTTGTTGATTGTATAATTATTTTGAGCAAACATAAAATACTCCTAGGCTGTTGGTAATATATCGAATTACCATATGTATACGGGGTATGCATAGAAGACGTGGTAATTTGATAACAGTCTAAATAAATAGTCCGCAATCAACGGAATAAGATTTGGGGATCTTATTCATGATAAGATTGTAAAGGTTGTCTACTTCCTTGGAGGGATGGTTTGTCTTGACCATCGGATAGGTTCCGAGTAGAAACTTTAATGTATACCAGTATTGAGGTATGACATTGGACTGGACCTAAAGTGTTAATTGATTCGGTTTAATAATTCCGTTTATAAGAATCAATGATACTTTGATTATCATTCTGCATTAATCTTAATCCTGAAATGATTACTTGAGTTCGCATCCATGACTTATGTACTTTGATGCACTAAAGGTGAGACACTGTTAATTCATGGTCAACATACTTGTGTTTTGGGTGCATGACTTATGGATGGAGAAATCAAGATTCATAGATACGGAATCCATAGCTATCTTAATGATAGTAAATGTTATCTACTTAAAGGTATTATTCGGGGATTGAAAGATAGTATAACAAGATCTTGGCCATCGGTTTACTTTGTGTTCTCTGGTGGTTTTCCAATTGTATGGTTTTACAATTGGTGGTTCTTTCAATGGAGAATAATTGAACTTTAAGTTAAAATGATTGAAAAGGTAAAACGGAAAAAGTCCTTAATTCAATCATGGATAACATATGGGGATTAAGCAAGCGATGAATAAATCATGGAAGAAGCACTACGTGAGAGAGCTTTCGTAATACGGTATGTAAACAGGAGTTCAGCTTCAAACTTTTAGTGGAATAGTTTTGAAGTTGATAATTGATGGATAATTAATCTGGGATTAATTTTTCACAATTATAGGAGCCTCTTTACATATTTCCATCGGGTCCCTCTATTAGCTCATATAGTTCCACGAAGCGTCTCGGGATTTGTTCCTAATGAGATCGGTAAATTGTAAATGGAATTTTGTAATGTCTATTAAGACATGGTACTCTCTAACATGCAATCCAGAAAGGATTGGACATGTGAAATTTGTAGACAAATGATTTGTCAACATGTGATTGGTTAATTTGAATTTTGAAAATAAGATTGTATTTGAATTTTGGAAAACAAAATTTTTCTCTCCTAATTAAAAGTGGTGCACGTTTTTTAATTGTATGGAGGGAAGAAAATTTTGTTTCAAAATTATTTAAATATATTCCTAACATTTAATTATTAATTGGTTTAAATAATGGAGATTATTTCATGAATTTTTCTTTCCTAATTAAAGAGGTGCATGGTTTTTGTGAGGAAAGAAAATTTGAAATATTTCATTAATTTAAATTAATTAATATGGATAATGTTTATGGAAAATATTTATTCAAATATGTGAATCCTATTTAAATTCGAAAAGGTTTAAAAGAAGTTTGAATCTAGATAGGACTAGGATCTTTTGACTAGTCTAGATTCTTGATTTAAAATTTAAACCACCAATCAAGATTTCTCTCACTTTGTGACCGAATTTTAAAGGGGATTTCCTCTTGAAATTTGTTTTTAGGTTCAATGAATCTAGCCCTAAAGTTGTATGATCTTTTGGTTCAAGATTTATCCGGAAAATAATTATTAATTATTTTTCAAGTAGGAGATAAATTTTGAAAAGGATTGTAATACTATATAAAGGCTAGGAGTTCTTGAAAAACCAATTTTTGATAATTTTAAAAGGGAAAAACGTTTTTTTAATAATTAAAAAAAAAAAATTTTTTTTCCCACATCAAAAATTCGGCTTTCTTGTGAGAGAGAAAAAGAAAGAAAATTCCATTGAATCAAAACTGCGAGAAAGGTTAAACCGAGTGATTGTTTTCATAGGAGGTTAACCGGTTTCTGTTTTGTAGTTTTGAAGAAAGAAGTTGGATCAAATTCTCAACGAGGATCATCGGAATTGAGAAGGAGGGATCTAGACTTCGGAAAGAAATACTGGTCGCTTGGATTCATAGAACGTGTGCCCACACACACTTTGAGACGTGGAACTCGAGAATAGTAGAGAAGACACGTTGGTCAAACGCTCTAGCAATTCCGGAATCCAAGAAATAAGGTACGCTTGATCATGAATTAATTTATTGTTATATGCATCATGAGCTTCTTTTCCGGAAACGGCATAAAATTTTTAAAACTTCCGCTGCGCCGTAACTCCAATACCGGATCCGATTTTTCCAACAAATATAAATAGTATTTTTTTTTTTGGGTTCTCATTATGAATTATCTTCATAAATAAAAACATCTTTGAAAAACTTTTTAACTTTAAAAACCATCATATATTGGGCCCGGCATTATATTGTCATAGCGCGCTAGTCATGGAAGTTGTGGGGTGACTAATCCCAAATCAATGGTGACAACATCATCATTATTAAGGGTGTACAACGTCATTTTAAAACATAAAAATACACATACATGTATATACTTTTCATCAAAACGTCATCATAAGAGAAATATTAAAAAAACATCATAACATCATCATCAACATCAACATATATACTTCTCAATTCTTTAATTCATATTGCAGATGAGAATGTACTAACTTAAACGCCTTACTTAACCTTTTTAAAATTTTCCTACGGTGACGTGCGATTAAAGTCTTAAGTGCTTGCATTTAAAACCATTCATGTCATAAATAATAAATATAATAAAACTAACAAAAGGTCATAATAATTCATCAACCACATCCACCATCTTATAACAGCACTTAATATGCCTATTTTATCATCCAATAACATCCAAATACAAAAACCTAACAATTACATGCCTATTTCCTTTTT
The DNA here is from genome assembly GCA_025413485.1 of Ficus microcarpa. Taxonomy (NCBI): domain Eukaryota; kingdom Viridiplantae; phylum Streptophyta; class Magnoliopsida; order Rosales; family Moraceae; genus Ficus; species Ficus microcarpa. The sequence continues at coordinate 4,717,311 of CM046384.1, read as the reverse complement.
TTTTTTTCTCTCTCTTTTTCTTTTTCCCTCACGGCATCCTTTTTTCCTTTTATTTTTTTTTCCTATCTCTCAAACACCTTTGCTGCACTTTTTTTTTTGTTTTTCCTTTTCTTTTCTTTCTTTTTCATTTCTCTGGCTGTGAAGGCATAGGAACTTTTTTTTTTCCCTCTCTCTCTCTCTTTCCTCACTTTTTTTCTCCGCCGTTGGTTGCCCAAAATTTTTTTTTTTTGGGGTCTGAAAATGCCTTTTTTTTTTTTTTTTTTTTTTTAAGAGCTTCTGATGTTGCCTTTTTTAACGTGGGACGTAGTTATTTAACCTTCACCCCTACGTGCTTCTATTGAATGGAAGTTACCGTCCCATATTTTTTTGGATTATAATCTGATAAAGGCTGGGTCGTTATCTGTATACTCATCACCTTTATTGTGATTGGTGATTGGTCCCTTTTTTTTTCATTATTTGAACTTGATTGATCACTCCATTCAATTCAGGATTGCCATCCACAACACTCAATTTAATTGGCTTCTTTTTGCAATACTTAAATCTGATTGGCCAATTCCTATTTTCAAGGATTACCACCCAATTTAATTCCCTTTTTTTTTCTCTCCTTTTCCTTAAGAAAATAATTTTTTTAAATATTTTATATTTTCTTCGGTTCAACAGGGAACACTCAACCAGTTCAACTTCACTCCGTTCCTTAATGTTGTAACGGTTTTCAACCTCAACAACAACAATCTCAATGGAAAAATTCCACCAGCCATTGGTAACCTCTCCAAGCTTACTTTCTTGGACTTGAGCAACAACGGTTTCGAAGGAGAAATACCTATGGAGATCAGCCAATTGACAGAGCTTCGGTTTCTGAGTCTTCACAACAACTCTTTCAATCATAGCATCCCTCTTCAACTGGGCAATCTGCAAGAGGTCTCATACTTGGACCTTGGAGCAAACAATTTGGAATCTCCCGACTGGTCTAAATTTCCAGGCATGCCTTCTTTAACTCACGTTGATCTCTCTTTCAATAGCCTTACTTCAGAATTCCCAGATTTCATAACAGAATGCAAGAACTTGATGTTCCTTGACCTGTCAAGGAACATTTTGACTGGCCGTATACCAGAATCTGTATTTAGTAATCTAGGAAAACTTGAGTATCTCATTCTCACTGATAACCAATTTGAGGGTCCCCTGTCAAAAAACATCTCTAAGCTGTCCTATCTCAAACACCTCAGCATAGCAATAAACCCCTTTGGTGGTCAAATTCCTGATGAAATTGGTTCTATGACTGCTCTTGAAACTATTGAACTACATGAAAGTTCCTTCGAAGAGAAAATACCTTCTTCTATAGGGCAACTCAAGGAGTTAACCTATCTCGATCTTCACAAAAACTTCTTGAACTCTTCCATCCCTCCAGAGCTTGGACAATGTACTAACCTCACCTTATTGGCTCTTTCTGAGAACCAACTCCATGAGGAACTTCCTTTGTCACTATCCAATTTGAAGAACATCGTTGAGCTAAATTTATCTTATAATTTCTTTGTCGGTCCTCTTTCCCCTAATTTGTTTTCCAACTGGACTGCACTAACCTCATTGCTCCTTCAAAACAATAGCTTCAACCTAGAAATTCCACCTGAAATTGGATTGTTGACTGACCTCAAATTTCTTATCCTACATCAAAATGACTTCTTGGGCCCAATTCCCTTAGAGATAGGAAAATTAAAGGAGCTGACAAACTTGGACCTCTTTGGAAACCAATTCTCGGGTCGAATTCCACCTAAAATCGGGCAACTAATGTAAGACCCGAAATTTTGTAGACTCGTAATCTCCTTGTTCATAAGGAATTAGAGTCTAATTCATGTAGTTATGATGTGTTATATGAAAAATTATGAATAATAATGAGAAATTCATAATTTTATCTAAACGATGTTCGAGTCCTCATTTAATGATTTTGAGACTCAATTAATATTTCACGAGCCAAGAATGAAGTTTTTAAAGGAAAAAGAATGAAAAAGGATGAAATTTGACAAAAGTCAAAGGTTTGACCAAAAGTCAAAGGGTTGACCAAAAAGTCAAAGGGTTGACCAAAAAGTCAAAGTTTGACCGGGACGGGTCACAACGTCGACTTTACAAGTATGATGAAGAAATATGAAAAGAATCTCCGAAAATGGAGTTTTATAAGCCGTAAATCCACCCTAGATAGATCAAGCACACCGAAATCGTTTTAAGGGCAAAAAGGTCTCCGAAAAATTGGAGAAAGAGATTTTTGGTCCAAAAATTTAATGGAATAATTTTTGGATCAAATTATAAAATAAAAATGCTCATCACAGTGTTGGAAATGACTGTAGAGCGCGAAAGGAACCGCGAAAGGACGAAATGGCCAAACAAGACCTTAGAAGAGTTAGTGGAAGATAATGTCCTTGTAATGACATCACCATTCCCTAACCAAAAATTGGAATGCAATGGCAGCCCTAACTCCCCCTTTAAATTCGGCCAACTAGCAAGGAAAAGAAAGGAAACTAGTTTGGTTTTGGTGACTAAATGTCTAACCAAAGTTCAACCAAACAAGGACACTTGCACATGGCCTCCACTCCCCCACTTTTTCAGCTGCCAACCACCCCACTAGCAGCCCTTTTCTCTCCCAAAAATCCGGATTCAACACCCCTCAAAATCCCCTAGATTTTGGCTAAAAGCTTGGACAAGAAAGACAAGACTTAAAGCCTTGATTCAAGGCAAGCAAACCCACCTTTTTCTCTTCTCAATGCAGCCAACTTTTGGCATTCTTCTTCAGATTTTTCAGCACAAATCCGTGGGAGAGAGAGAGAGGAGAGCTAGAGAGAATTTGAAAAAAATTTGGTGAGCTTTTGAGTGTATTGGCCGAACAAGAGAGGGAGCAAGAAAGTGAGAAGATTTTGGTGTATCCACCAAGAGGAAGCCGACCAAAGAGCAAGAGAAAAAGAGGAAAAAGAGGTGAGTAACTCTTGAAAATTTTTGGAGGTTTTCAACCTTGTTCATGCACGGTTTTGAGACAAGAAAAAGCTAACAAAAAGATCTCTTGGATCCCATTTTTGGTGCCAAATCCGTGAGCCAAGCAAGGAAGAGTTTGAGAGAAGAATTTTTTTTGGTGATTCTTCAAGGAGGAGGCCGAACCAAGCAAGAAGAGAAAAGGTGAGGAAAAATTTGATTTTTCTTTTTGTGATCTTGGATCTTTCCCCTTGTAAATGGTCGGTTTTGGGGGCAGCCAAAGAGCTAACAAAAATAAAAATTTTGGATGCATTTTTCATGAAGAAACCGTGGGCTAGAGCAAGCCAAAAATCAAAGGGAAACTTGGGATTTCAAAAACCCTAACTTGGGTTGAGGTAAAATCTCTTAAACCTCCTCAAATCTAAGCTTTATTTAAGGTTTTTAATGATGATTTGGAATGGTTTGTAAGGACATAAGTCCATTTAATTTTCGGCCCTATTTTTGTTGTGTATGTGCTTGATAGGTTAGGGTTGGTTGGCTAATTTTTCTATGCTTGTTGCTTTAAAATTTTGTGCATGAAAATGATGGATTTTTCATGCTAGAAGATAGGTTGTATGTCCCATAAGATTAGGCCAAAAATCTGCCAAGGCAGTCCACTTATGGTGTGTTAGCTTAAGACATAAACCGAACACAACCCTCAACACTGCCAGTTCGGGTTCGAACCTGAGCAGTTTCGGGAAAATAAAAATATCATGCCCTTAGAGGCCGAATGAGGAAAAAGTTAAAACACGAAAGTTGTTCGGAACAACTTTTCCTAGAGGATAACGCGGACAGAATCGCGAAATAAGGCTCCAAAGGCCTTCGTTTTACTCGAAACCCGTGGCTGAACTCTGGAACGTTCTCCACACAGTTTTCCAGACTTAACCCGTTTTCAAATAAAAACTGGTACTGATCTAGGCCGAACTAGATTTTGTGCAAAACATGAAAGTTCTAGCATTTTTCGATAGCTACAACTTTCATGAAGAAAAGTTTTTCAGATTCCGAGCCAATTTTTAAATTAGGCGCGTTTTGTGAGAGGCGCGCAGAGTGTCCGAAAACCAACAAATGAATCTCACGAAAATCTCTTCTAGAAAAGTAATGAAGTGTTCCAAAATGGTCATTTTAGCATCGGAAACCATTCCAAAGGTGGTTTCCGACCCCAAATGATTTTACAAAATAATTATTTCGAAAACCATGGATTTTAAGGGCTCGGGTTTGAAATTCACATTTTTCCATAAAGAAAAGAAAAAGAGGGTTTCAACCAAACAATTCCAAGATAAAGAAAATAATAAAATTAAGCTAATGAATTTTCTAACTAAAAGGAGTTAGAATTTTTATAAGAAGAATGAAGGATTTTTGGGAAGTAAATTGCACAAGATTTTCCAAAAATAATGAAGAGAAAGTTTATAGTAAAATTGGTGAACAAGCCGATTACGAACGGTAACCGGATATTAGATCCGAGTTACATACCCAAGGATAACCAAGGGTTGACAAGAGGTTGACCCAAGGTTAATCAAGGTTAACCTTAAGGGTTACCCAACATAACCCTAAGGGATACCCACAAGTGTATTGGGCTAAGATTTAATGGGTTCAAGGAAATAACCCAATAACCTAGATATATGAGCAAAGCCCAATAAGAGAACAAGACTCTAACCAAAAAGGTTACCCAATGTAACCTCATAAGGATTTACCCAAGTCCAATAAAGAATGGAGATAAAAATGGCCTAGATGGATTTTATGAATATGGGACATACAACCAAAAGTAAATATGAGTGTTGGTAGGTCACCAACACCTTACGAAAAGATCCTGATCCTATATTTTGGATATATCAGGAAAGTGAATTGCGGTTGCCGACGATTGAAAGGACGCAATTCTAAAGGAACACGGCACTAGAGGTAAGTACAAACCTCACCTGCAGTATGAAAATTAGTAAATTATGTTCAAGTATGTGGTTTTCAAATATACTGCGATATGTTGTGTGCTATATCTATGAAATGCCATGTTTTATGAAAAGTGCTATTTTTGCTAAATGCCATGTTTATAAAATGCGCTATTTTCGTAAAATGCTATGTTTATGAAAAGTGCTATTTTTGTAAAAGATTATAATAGTGCTATATTTACAAAATGCCATGTTTATAAAAGGTGCTACTTTCGTAAAACGCTATGTTGATAAAAAGTGCTATTTTTGTAAAAGATTACAATAGTGCTATATTTGCAAAATGTCATGCTTATAAAAATGTCATGCTTGCAATTGCCATGAATGAGAAGAATGCCATGTCATGTTATAATGAGATACAAAGTATGCTATCATGTAGTGGCATCATATGGTATGTTCACTAAAGATAAATAACATGGTAAGAAGTCATAAGTAAAGTGTCGTACCAACCTCCTTAAGGTGGAGGATTTTTATATACAAGTTATGGGTTCACCTTCTCGATTCTGTAAGAGGGTGTAATCACCTATGTTCCCTGGTGCAGTTAGGGGCTTGCAACCCCATCTAACTGTACTGGGAGGCGCGCTATAATTTAAGGGTAAGTACACTAAGGGGCCCATAAGAAAGGTAAGAATGTTAAAAAGAAATGCATAAATGGAACATAATTGGTTCATGCATATGCATATGATGATGAATGTTTTTATGATGTTTAAATGTTTTGTGAGATTATGTTTGTGCTTACTGGGCGAAAGCTCATTCAGTTATATTTCATACTGTAGGTAAGAAACCCGCAGCTTAATGCTGGGCATTGTTGGAGCGGTGTGGCGGCAGACGAAGGCGGTATGGATACCACTGCGCATAGTTTCCGCAAATCTTTTGATGTAAAGAAGTTTTTGTATATAAGCATGTATGGTAAAAGACAAATTATGTTTTATGGTATTTTGGAATTAAATACCTTAAGTAATCGTTTACTTGAGTAGTAATGAAGTATTACTAAAGACAAATGTTTTATAAGTAAGTTTCAAAAAAAAAAAAAAGATAGGAGTTTTAAGAAAGTCAAAAAAAAATATCTCCCCAAATTTTCAAGTAAAGTAAGTAAGTAAGTAATGTAAGGTAAGGAGTGACGGCCCTACGTAGTAAGGGGGCGTCACAACTAACGAAGCTCCAAGCACTTTATCTGTATCAAAATAACTTATCAGGCCCGATTCCCTCAGAGATAGGAAACTTGAAGGAGCTGACGGACTTGGAAATATCTGGAAACCAACTCTCAGGTCAAATTCCACCGGAAATAGGGCAGCTAACGAAGCTCCAAGTACTTTATCTACATCAAAATAACTTATCAGGCCTAATTCCCTCAGAGATAGGAAACTTGAAGGAGCTGACGGACTTGGAAATATCTGGAAACCAACTCTCAGGTCGAATTCCAGCTGAAATTGGACAACTAACGAAGCTCCAAGCACTTTATTTGTATCAAAATGACTTATCAGGCCCGATTCCCTCAGAGATAGGAAACTTGAAGGAGATGGTGAACTTGTCTTTCTCCGGAAACAAACTTTTAGGTCGAATTCCACCTGAAATCGGGCAACTAATGAAGCTCCAACTACTTTATCTGTATCGAAATAACTTATCCGGCCCAATTCCCTCAGAGATAGGAAACTTAAAGGAGCTGACGGACTTGGAAATATCTGGAAACCAACTCTCAGGTCGAATTCCACCTAAAATCGGGCAACTAATGAAGCTCCAAGCTCTTTATCTGTATCAAAATAACTTATCAGGCCCGATTCCCTCAGAGATAGGAAACTTGAAGGAGTTAACGAACTTGGAAATATCTGGAAACCAACTCTCAGGTCAAATTCCACCTGAAATAGGGCAGCTAACGAAGCTCCAAGTACTTTATCTACATCAAAATAACTTATCAGGCCCGATTCCCTCAGAGATAGGAAACTTGAAGGAGATGGTGAACTTGTCTTTCTCCGAAAACAAACTTTCAGGTCGAATTCCACCTGAAATCGGGCAACTAATGAAGCTCAAACTACTTTATCTATATCAAAATAACTTATCAGGCCCGATTCCCTCAGAGATAGGAAACTTAAAGGAGCTTACGGACTTGGAAATATTTGGAAACCAACTCTCAGGTCGAATTCCACCTAAAATCGGGCAACTAATGAAGCTCCAAGCTCTTTATTTGTATCAAAATAACTTATCAGGACCGATTCCCTCAGAGATAGGAAACTTGAAGGAGATGGTGAACTTGTCTTTCTCCACGAACAAACTCTCAGGTCGAATTCCACTAGAAATCGGGCAACTAACGAAACTCCAAGTACTTTATCTGCATCAAAATGACTTTTCAGGACCAATTCCTCCGGAGATTGGAAATTTGGTGTACTTAACATCGTTTGACGTCAGCATGAACCAATTGTCAGGAGAATTACCGGACAATATTTCTAGCCTGAGCAATTTAGAAACATTCTCGGTGATGACAAATAAATTCTCAGGAAGAATTCCCAGTGATTTTGGAAAGAATAGTCCATCTTTGAACTTTGTTAACTTTTCCAACAACACATTCTTTGGAGAATTGCCACCAGATTTGTGTAGCGGGTATTCTCTTGTGACTTTTACAGTAATCAACAATAACTTTGAAGGGCCACTGCCTAAATGCTTGAGAAACTGCTCGGGATTGATTCGAGTACGGCTTGATGGGAACAAGCTTAGTGGGAACATAACAAATGCTTTTGGTGTTCATCCAAATCTTAAATTCATCTCACTTACTGACAATCAATTTGTTGGTCAATTATCACCTTTGTGGGGCGAATGCAAGAATCTCACTGATATGCAGATGGAAAGAAACAAAATTTCCGGTAAGATCCCACCAGAGATTGGAAGTATGACTGAACTGCAAAAACTCAATCTTGATTTCAATGACTTGACCGGCGAAATTCCAACCCAATTGGGTAATATTGGCAAGTTGTTCACGCTCAGTCTTAGCAACAATCATTTGAGTGGGGAAATCCCTCGAAGTCTTGCCAATATGTCTGGCTTAGAAATCCTCGATTTGTCGGCAAACAATTTGTCGGCGAATATACCAAAATGGCTTGGTAATTGTAAAAGACTTCTGAGCTTGAATCTTAGCCACAATAATCTACATGGTGAAATTCCAGAGGAGCTGGGCAACTTGGTTTCCTTGAATTATATGTTGGATCTAAGTAGCAATTCACTCTCTGGTCAAATTCCCTCAAGCCTTTCTAAACTTGCGAAGCTGGAAGTTCTCAATGTCTCACATAACAATCTATCAGGGCAAATACCGTCATCGTTTTCCAACATGATCAGTCTATCTTCCATAGATTTTTCCTGCAACAACTTGACAGGTCCAGTCCCAAGTGGAAGAATTTTCCAGAACGTGTCAGCAAATGCTTTTTCCGGAAACTCTGGTATGTGCGGAAACATTGTGGGGCTTGGTCCATGTGATAAGCCTAAGAGGAAAAGTAATAAGGTTCTTGTTTGTGTCCTCGTTCTCGTTTGTGGCCTAGCAGTCTTTATCACTATCATCGCCGTAACTCTCATACTGTGTGCTAAAGTTAAAGAGGAAAGGAAGCCTCCTGACTTGATTCAGAGTTCAGAGTCATTGATATGGGGGAGGGATGGACAATTCAAGTTTGGGGAAATTCTGGAGGCCACAGAAGACTTTGATGATAAGTACTGCATCGGCCAAGGAGGTTCTGGTACCGTTTATAAGGCGGTTTTGCAATCGGGCCTGGTTCTTGCAGTGAAGCGGCTACATACTTTTGATTCGACTGACATTCCAGAAGTGATTCGAGCAAGCTTTCAGAATGAGATACGGATACTGACCGAAGTCCGGCACAGAAACATCATCAAGCTGTATGGATTCTGTTTAAGGAAGGGTTTCATGTACTTGGTGTATGAATATGCAACGAGAGGCAGTCTTGCGAAAGCTTTATATGGTAATTCGGAAAGCAAGGTAGAGACTCTGATCGACTGGGACGCGAGGCTGAGAATCGTGCAAGGACTGGCGCATGCAATCTCCTACTTGCACCACGACTGTTCTCTGCCAATCGTGCATCGCGACATCTCTCTGAACAATGTCTTGCTTGAAGGCGATTTTGTTCCAAGATTGTCGGACTTTGGCATTGCTAGGCTGTTGAACCCGGATTCTTCCAACTGGACCGGTGTTGCTGGATCGTACGGATATATGGCCCCAGGTAATAAATTAAAAATATTTCAATAGTTCGATGTTCCACTTCTTCAAAGCATAACATACTCTTTTCTCAAAATATAATTCTACATCAATTTTGTGATGACAAAGAATTGGCCAATCTAGCTTATTCAACTGGTTGATTGTTGGCAGAGTTGGCTTTCACAATGCGGGTCACAGAAAAGTGTGATGTGTATAGTTTTGGAGTGGTAGCTCTGGAAACCATGATGGGAAGACACCCTGGTGAACTTCTGGAAGCAGTATCAGCACCGTCGAAAGCATTAGCGGACAACGAGGAATTGCTATTGAAGGACGTGCTAGACCAGCGATTGCTGCCTCCAATGGGTGGGATATCAGCAGCAGTCGACACAGTCATGAGGTTAGCATTGTGCTGTACAAAAGCCTCGCCTGAGTTACGACCTACCATGCGTTATGTGGCGCAACAACTATCGGTCAGGACCGGCGGCGCTTCTCTCTCGGACCTTTAAAGATGCTGACCATCAACGAACTTGCAGGCCTTAAGTAGTAGAAGTTTGTTACTGCAGTTTCTTATAAAATCAACTCCATGTTCTTATAGTTTCTTATCCCGTAGTATATGTAGCCCATTATCATAATAAATTTTTATTTGCTTTTTTTTTTTTTTTTTTCCAGTTTAAGTACGAGAAAGGGTTGAACTCTTTTGTTGGAATTGAATGTTGCTTGTTCAGAAACATGTTGTCTTAATGTTTTCCTTGGTGCTGGTGTTTGTTAAAACGACTACTCTTTTTTTTTTCCCCTCTAAGAAACATGTTGTTTTCCTTTCCCGTTCTCTCTCTCTCTCTCTTTCTCTCTCTCTCTCTCTGGTGTTTAGTTGAAACGACTTTTTTTATTTTTATTTTTTTGGCCTAACAAAAAGTAGGATGTCGTTTAGGTTAAAAGAAAATTGCATGAAATTCATTTTTAAAATCCTGTCGTTTAGAGAAAACGACATGTATCTAGTTTACAAGCAAAATGACGTCCTACAATTGATTAGAAGGGTGATGTCGTTTAGATGTCGTATGTAGCATGTTGGTGTTCTTGTGATCATGTCCTTGAATACATCAGAAATTTCTGCCGTTTATTTAAAAACCGCATCTGGTTCTCCCCTAGAGTATACATGGCGATGTGTCGTTTTACCTAAAAGTTTGCTTCTATTTTTCATGTGACAACCGATCATTTGTTGCCAAAAATAATTTATGTCGTCGGCGCAAAAATGAATTAAACGATAAGTCGTTTCTAATAGGGAGTAAGAAGGAGCTGCTTTGAAACTTCTTTTAATTAAAGAAACCGCATTTTTTTTTCCCAGTTTTGTAATGCAAAGAAGCAGTTCATTATCAAATGCTAAAATGCAATAGTAAACTCATGCTGAATTCTAAAAATTTTTTCACGATCCGTGAACTCTAAAAGATGTTATATTTTGCTATTTTTAATTTTGCGTGTTTCTCAACTAGAGCTTCTCCTCAAACTTTTTCTTTTTTTCCTTTTTTCTTTTTTTTTTTTTTTGGGGGCCAAATGCCAATAGAAAAAAATAAAATAAAATAAATTTGCCCTCCCACGGAAAGCAACAATTGACCCCAAGCATATAGTAGAGAAGACCACTTGACTTGGTCGGCCATCTTTACTGCTGCTAGTGGTGGATTCTTATTTAAGGCAGTAAAAATGTGGTGCAATTACTGCCAAAAATCTACGACAAGCACAAGCACAAAGAAAAAGGTTAAAACGTGAATCGAGCTTCGTGATCTGTGATGAGTGAGGTAGACCGTAGACGCAAGTTAACCGTTTGAGTGCGGAATGTTGACTATTGACTTTTTGAGTCAATAATTTTAAGATGAAACACGAACCACCTTATAATGCCAAAGGCATCCTCCACCAATCAATTACCAGCAAGGACTTTCCTAATCAACCATTTCTTTCCCCCACGGGAAAAAAAATAATTAATTTTTTAAAAAATAAACTAATTTTAATTTAAAATTTTTACTTCAAACTGAGACACTAAACACACCAAACAAGTTTAAATTAGATAATTTCTTTTATTTTCCATAGCTCAATGGGTTTATACACGACACGCACATACATATATAATTAGAAGCTTTTGATCTCAACTAGTGACAAGATAATTATCTAGTGTCTATTTTATGTTTTCTAAACTTATAGTGTCTAAATTCACAATTTCTAAAAGAGCAATGATATACATCATTAAAAGTTTTATTATAAATATCATAAATTATCAAGTGTTAAAATTTTGTAGATTCTTCAAAACTAAAATGACTACTTTGTCCCTATTTTTACCCCTAACAAGTTATTTTTTAGTTTCTTGACATATCATGAAACTTTTCTTTCATGATGTGAATCATTTTCCTTTCTAAAATTAATAATAATATCTTATTATGAATAATTTTGCTATTAGAAATTGTGAATTGAACCAAAATTCTAAACTAACATTACAGTGTAACAATCTTTATTGTAAGACCCGAAATTTTTGTAGACTCGTAATCTCCTCGTTCGTAAGGAATTAGAGTCTAAATTATGTGTTATGATGTGATGTATGAAAAATTATGAATAATAATGAAAAATTCATAATTTTATCTAAACGATGTTCGAGTCCTCATTTAATGATTTTGAGACTCAATTAATGTTTTACTAGCCAAGAATGAAGTTTTTAAAGAAAAAAAGAACGAAAAATGATGAAATTTGACAAAAGTCAAAGGTTTGACCAAAAGTCAAAGGGTTGACCAAAAAGTCAAAGGGTTAACCAAAAAGTCAAAGTTTGACCGGGACGGATCACAACGTCGACTTTACAAGTATGATGAAGGAATATGGAAAGAATCTCCAAAAATGGAGTTTTATAAGCCGTAAATCCACCCTAGAAAAATCAAGCACACCGAAAAAGAATTAAGGGCAAAAAGGTCTCCGAAAAATTGGAGAAAGAGAGTTTCGGTCCAAAAATTTAATGGAATAATTTTTGGATCAAAATATAAAATGAGAATGCTCATTACAGTGTTGGAAATAACGGTAGAGCGCGAAAGGAGCTGTAAAGAGCGAAATGGCCAAACAAGGCATTGTGAGAGCTAGTGGAAGATGACATCAACCCTTGACATCACCCTCCACTAACTCAAGACTACAAATGGCAGCACTCTACCCCCCAAAATGTCCGGCCAACAAGCAAGAAAAAGGAAAGGAAATTAGTTTGGTTTTAGTAACTAAATGGTCTCTCACATCTAACCAAACAAGGACACCTTACCATGCTTCTTGACATCTTTTCCCACTCATCCAAGCAAGCTAATGGCAGCCCCTCTTCCCCATATTCGGCTGATCAAAGAAGAAAGAAAAGAAAATCAAAGGGAACAAGACATAAAGCCATGATTTAAGGACCAAAAAGTTGAACAACATGGGAGAAAAGTTGTGAGATCTCTAGGACCAACCAAGAAAGGACACATGTCCCTCTTTCTCTCTCTATTTGCAGCAGCCCATGCCCCTTAATCCCCTTGGATTCGGCTGCTTTGGAAGAAAAGCAAGACAAGACTAAAGCCTTGTTTCAAGGCAAGTTATCACCAACTCCTAGCTCTACTTTTTCACATCAAATCTACCTCATCTCTCTAGCCTTTTTGCTTGAGAAAACTAAGAAAAATCCTAGCTTTTTCCATTCACATGTTCGGCAGCAAGAGGAGGAAGAGAGAGAGAGTGAGAGCAAAGAAAAAATTTGGAATCCCATTCCAAGAAGGTGCACGGCTTTGAGAGAAAGAGAGAGAGAGATTGGAAAAATTTTTGTGAGTTTGTGGAGCATTGACCGACCAAGAAGCAAGAGAGGAAGAGGTAAGTAAATCTTGAAAATTTCTTGGATTCCTCCTTTGATGATGCTCGGTTTTGTGGAGCCTTAGAGCTAACAAAAAAATAAAATTTTGGATGCATTTTCATGAAGAAAACCGTGGGTTAGGAGCAAGCCAAGGAAAGAAGAAAATCTTTGGGATTTTGAAAACCCTAACTTGGGTTGAGGTAAATCTCTAAAACCCCTTGGATCTAAGCTTTATTTAAGGTTTTTAATGATGATTTGGAATGGTTTGTAAGGACATAAGTCCATTTAATTTTCAGCCCTATTTATGGTGTGTATGTGCTTGATAGGTTAGGGTTGGTTGGCTAATTTTTCTATGCTTGTTGCTTCAAAAAATTTGTGCATGAAAATGATGGATTTTTCATGCTAGAAGATAGGTTGTATGTCCCATAAGGTTAGGCCAAAAATCTGCCAAGGCAGTCCACTTATTGCATGCTAGCTTAAGACGAAAACCGAACACAACACTCAACACTGCCAGTTCGGGTTCGAACCTGAGCAGTTTCTGGAAAATGGAAATATCATGCCCTTAGAGGCCGAATGAGGTAAAAGTTAAAAAACGAAAGTTGTTCGGAACAACTTTTCCTAGAGGATAACGCGGACAGAATCGCGAAATAAGGCTCCAAAGGCCTTCGTTTTACTCGAAACCCGTGGCTGAACTCTGGAACGTTCTCCACACAGTTTTCCAGACTTAACCCGTTTTCAAATAAAAACTGGTACTGATCTAGGCCGAACTAGATTTTGTGCAAAACATGAAAGTTCTAGAATTTTTCGATAGCTACAACTTTCGTGAAGAAAAGTTTTTCAGATTCCGAGCCAATTTTTAAACTGGGCGCGTTTTGTGAGAGGCGCGCAGAGGGTCCGAAAACCAACGAATGAATCTCACGAAAATCTTTTCTAGAAAAGTAATGAAGTGTTCCAAAATGGTCATTTTAGCATCGGAAACCATTCCAAAGGTGGTTTCCGACCCCAAATGATTTTATAAAATAATTATTTCGAAAACCATGGATTTTAAGGGCTCGGGTTTGAAATTCACATTTTTCCATAAAGAAAAGAAAAAGAGGATTTCAACCAAACATTTGCAAGTTGAAGAAAATAATAAATTTAAGCTAAGGCATTTTCTAACAAAAAGGAGTTAGAATTTTTATAAGAAGAATGAAGGATTTTTGGGAAGTAAATTGCACAAGATTTTCCAAAAAAAATAATGAAGAGGAATTTTATAGTAAAATTGGTGAACAAGCCGATTACGAACGGTAACTGGATATTAGATCCGAGTTACATACCCAAGGATAACCAAGGGTTGACAAGAGGTTGACCCAAGGTTAATTAAGGTTAACCTTAAGGGTTACCCAACATAACCCTAAGGGATACCTACATGTACATTGGGCTAAGATTTAATGGGTTCAAGGAAGTAACCCAATAACATAAATATGTGAGCAAAGCCCAATAAGAGAACAAAGCTCTAACCAAGAAGGTTACCCAATGTAACCTCATAAGGATTTATCCAAGTTCAATAAAGAATGGGGATAAAAATGGCCTAGATGGATATTATGAATAGGGGACATACAACCAAAAGTAAATATGAGTGTTGGTAGGTCACCAACACCTGACGAAAGGATCCTGATCCTATATTTTTGGTATATCAGGAAAGTGAATTGCCGTTGCTGACAAGTTACGGAACGCGATTCTAAAGAACACGGCACTAGAGGTAAGTACAAACCTCACCTGCAGTATGAAAACTAGTAAATTATGTTCAAATATGTGGTTTTCAAGTATGCTGCAATATGTTGTGTGCTATATCTATGAAATGCCATGTTTTATGAAAGTGCTATTTTTGCGAAATGCCATGTTTTTAAAATGCGCTATTTTCGTAAAATGCTATGTTTATAAAAGGGTGCTATTTTTACGAAATGTCATGTTTATGAAATGCGCTATTTTCGTAAAATGCTATGTTGATGAAAAGTGCTATTTTTGTAAAAGATTATAATAGTGCTATATTTGCAAAATGCCATGTTTATGAAAATGTCATAATTGCAAATGCCATGAATGGAAAGAATGCCATGCCATGTTATTAATGAAATGAAAAGTGTGTTATCATGTAGTGACATCATATGGTATGTTCACTAAAGATAAATAACATGGTAAGAAGTCACAAGTAAGGTGTCGTACCAACCTCCCCAAGGTGGAGGATTTTTATATACAAGTTACGGGTTCACCTTCTCGATTCTGTAAGAGGGTGTAATCACTTATGTTCCTAGAGCAGTTAGGGACTTGCAATCCCATCTAACTGTGTCTAGAGGCGCGCTATAATTTAAAGGTACGTACACTAAGGGGCCCATAAGAAAGATAAGTAGGTTAATGAAATGCATAAATGGAACATAATTGGTTCACGCATATGCATATGATAAATGAATGTTTTCATGATGATTTAAATGTTTTGTGAGATTATGTTTGTGCTTACTGGGCGAAAGCTCATCAAGTTATATTTCATACTGTAGGTAAGAAACCCGCAGCTTAATGCTGGGCATTGCTGGAGCGGTGTGGCGGCAGACGAAGGCGGTATGGATACCACTACGCATGTATTCCGCAAATCTTTTGATGTAAAGAGGTTTTTGTATAAAAGCATGTAGGGTAAAGACAAATTATACTAATGGTATTTTGGAACTAGATACCTCAAGAAAATGTTTACTTGAGTAGTAATGAAGTATTACTAAAGACGAATGTTTTACAAGTAAGTTTCAAAATGAAAAATATACATATGTATGTTTAAGAAAGTCAAAAAAAAAAATGAGACATAAGAGTTTTAAGAAGTTCAAAAAAAAATATATCCCTAAATTTTCAAGTAAGTAAGTAAAGTAAGGAGTGACAGCCCTACGTAGTAAGGGGGCGTCACATTTATCTTCATTTTTTTTTCCTTTTAAATGAATAAATTAGAGGTAATTTCACCTTTGACTCAAGTATAAAGTATAAAGTTCAAGCTCCATGCCCCACAATTCAAAAAAAACAACAAACAAAAAACAAAAAACAAAAACCAAAACAAAAACAAATTTAAAATTTTAGAATCCCCAAAATTGTGAATTGATTAAGTATTAAAGCTGATTTTTTTTTTATTAATTTGATTCAAAGTTTGAAATCTGAATAATTAAGAATCAGAATTTAAGTTATAATTGAATTTCCTGCACGCGTATGAAGACTTTAAAATCAAAATCCGTCCATTCAAAGTTGTTTTTTCTTTTAATTATTCTCTAAAAAGGAGAAGACTGATGGTTCGACCTAATTTAATTTCTTTGACAAAAGTAAAAAATTAAAATATTTGTATGAAGACTTTAAAAGATGTACTTATGCTTTGTGTGGTTTTCAGGTATGAACAGCAGATTTTCATATCAGTTTTTATTTTTTTCTGAAAAGTAACAAAAATTATAACTAATTTTTGAATAGTCAACCAATTTTAACCTAAAAATTTCGTCTCAAACCAGTGTTCCGCACATAAGCTTATGTTTTGTTTGGTAAATTAGTTTAACTCCAACTAAATTATACTTTTTCATTTATATTTTTGTTTCTTTCTAAAAAGTCAACAAAATTAAAACTAATTTTTAAAAAATCAATTAACTCCAACTTAAAAATTTTATCTCTAACTAACTTATCAAATAGAGACTTAGTCTTTAGGCCCACTGTTAACTGTCTGCTTTACATGAAGTAAACTAGTGAAGTCTTGATTGGTTTGTAGAAATGGTCAAAACTAACCTAACCAACGACTAATCTGACAAACAATAAGAACCAAAAATAATAATAATAAAACAAAATCGTCAAGTCAAATTTCTATTAACCAATAAAATGAAATACACTAGTTGGCCCATCAAGTATAAACCATTGCTTGCTTTTCTATAATTGAATTTTTTATGGATAACCATGGAAAATGTGAATAGATTTGATAGTTTTCAGAAATTTTTTTCCACAACGTGGCTTTTTAGTCTTGAAAATAAATTAAAGCTTGATTTAAAGTCAATGTGCATGGACATCAGATCGCATGGAAAGTTTTGTTTCCATTGACATGATAAGGGTTACGCACACATTTTCCATGAAACATGGAATTGTAATTAATTTTTAGTTTTCTATTGTTAAAGAGGTTGGGTGAGAACTTATCTCTAAAATTTAGCCCAATAAAAGAAGGTACTTAATCCACATTTAAATATCATATCAATCTAATAATTTAGTAATATGAGACATATTCACAACTTGACACTTATATTATGATCAATTTTCATTTTATTCTTCTTTTGAGGTACTTACACATAATATATAACATTTTTGCTTTTGTTTTTTACCAGTAATAGAAGAGAAGCAAAAACTATAATTTTCTCAGTAAATGTTTGGAACCAAAATGCTTATGAAGTCAAAATGATTTATAAAGTTTTTTAATAAATAATGAAAATAAAAATGAAGTTTATACTGTTTAACTTGGACTTTTTACAATTTTTAAAGTTCACTCATAAAAGTTTTTTTCAAAGCCATTTTCTTTTTAGCTTTGACAAAAAAAAAAAAAAAAAAGATCTTATGGAAACTTATGCTCTTCTGATAGATCATTCAGAAAGGATTTTTTAAGTTTTCTAATAAGTAATCACAATATTAAAATGAAATTCAAAATATCTATTTTAAAGCTTGTTACAAGTTCCAGGAAATTTTTTTTTGTTACATATCTTAAAGTCTATTCAAAAAAGTTTTCTTGGAAGCTTTTTTTTTTTTTTAATACAAAAAAAGCACTTAAGGAGTATTATTAGAAGCAATTTCGAATGTACGAAGTCAAAAATAGCTTATGAGGAAGCTATGTCAAACAGACGTATTGTATTTAACAAATTTTTTTTTTTTCAGACAGATTATATGCTACCAATCTTTTACAATTAAACAAGACGGTGTAATTTTTCCTTGAATGTCTTTGTTACGTTGAAAGTAAGAAACCTAATGTCGTTTTCTATTGTGAAATTGATCATTATGGTTTAACATTACAATTTTTTAAAACCAGAAAGAAAATTTAATTACCTATAAATTATTGAGAATGAAAACTCCTAAAATAATTTCAAATTCAATCATTACCAATTAACAGATTTTGTATCTCATCAATGTTGGCCTTAGGAGCCAATTAGACTTAGACACTAGTACATAATATAGATTCGACGACGGTTAAAAACCGTCGTGTTAATACTTATACGACGGTTTTTAAACCGTCGTGGAATCCACAGTCGTGGTATGTTTTTGGATTCCACGACGGTTTATTGACCGTCGTAGTAGACAAGATAACACGACGGTCAAAGACCGTCGTGGTACCCCAACTTACCACGACGGGCATTGACCCGTCGTGCTACCCAGAGATACCACGACGGGCATTTGCCCGTCGTGGTAGGATCGTGGTCTGTTAACAATGGAGGGAGAGAAAGAATCTGCAAAAAATTCGAAACCCGAGCCTCTCATTACTGAAAATGACGATCATCAAGACAAGAATGTTGATCATGATCATCATGATCAACAGACGATGGAGAATAAGTCTGCAAGCGATGAACAAGTCCAAGTTCAACATCAAGATGATCATCAAGACCGGCCTTACAAGTGCCCAAATTGTGACAATCGATATGAAACGCGACTTGCTCTCATCGGTCACAAGAAAAAGCACAATGAAAGAAGAAGAATCGATTCCGATTCTGATTTTGATGCTGATGACGAGGAGGATGATTAGCCCACCCTGCGAGAAGAGTCTCCGGTCGAAGAAGTTGCTTTTCACTCAAACCTCCTCAAGTTCTTCTAATCCTCCTCCTCCGGGTAATTGGTTCGTCACCGCCAAGAGAACCGACCGTATAAGTATTGACTTGGTCTCCCCCACTTCCTCGAATTTGATCGGTCTGACAGTGCGCTCTCGTGAGAAGCCGGAAGCTCACACCGAATTGGGATCAATTATTGATCGGAGAGAAGAAAATAAAGCAAAAGGAGTAAAAGATAAAGAAGATGAAGAAGAGGAAGAGCATCCGCGTGATTTCGATCTCAGAGAGGAGGAGCACGACGAGAACGAGGAAAGAAAAAAGAAGACGAAGCTGATTGATGAAAGAGCAGCAACAGAATGTCATGACAAAGATGATGATAATAACAATGGAGGTTGTGGAGATATTTCATATATAAGAACATTCTTGTGACCGTCGTGGTAGCTCCGAGATACCACGACGGTCTTTTGTGACCGTCGTGGTATCTCGGAGATACCACGACGGTCTTTTGTGACCGTCGTGGTATCTCCGAGCTACCACGACGGTCTTTTGTGACCGTCGTGGTAGCTCGACGGTCACTCCGAGCTACCACGACGGTCATTTTTGACCGTCGTGGTAGCTCTGAGCTACCACGACGGTCTTTTGTGACCGTTGTGGTAGCTCGACGGTCCGAGCTACCACGACGGTCTTTTGTGACCGTCGTGGTATCTCCGAGATACCATGACGGTTTTCGTGTGCTTTTCGGCTCCGTGTTTTTTCTGAAATTACGACGACGGTTTTTTTTAAAACGGTCGTCGAATATCAGTCGTGGTATCCACATTTTCTAGTAGTGAGAGGATATTATTTTATATGGACTTGGAGATTCCCTTAAAAGTTTAGTTACATCCTTAATCACAATTAGAGAGGAAAACAGTCAAAACTAAGGTCCCAAATCATTCATAACTGATAATCAGCTTTGTACGAAACTAGTAATTATCAGTACACCCGTGAGAACATATTGTGCTCTTTAGTACCTAGCTATTATTAAACGACAACGTTTTGTTGTTTCACTTCTGAATTTGAAACATGTACGGACAAATTCTAGGTGAACTAGCTACTATAAATTCGTGCATTGATTTCTTGGATTCAGTACCTTGATAGGGAAAGGATTCTCCTTCTATGGGCACAAAAAATTGAACAAGATATTTTCCAATACATGATTTTTTTTTTTTTTTAAGTCAATGGGCTCATCAATTGATTTATTGCTTCATAAAGTGTGATTACAACTGCACTTATTCACACCAACCAAAACCCATTTTGGATGCATTGTAATATATATTTTTCCCTTGTCCAATATCATGATCATTTTTCCCTATGTTGTTTCTGAAGCACCACATACTGGATTTTAGATGAAGCAATAGATTCAGTGTTCGTTTGGCTTTGAGGTCTAAATCTAAATTTTTCATCTCAATTTTTCATCTTTTTTTCTAAAAAGTTAAAAAAAAAATTATAACTAATTTTTTGAAAATTCATAAAATTTAACATAAAAATTCCATTCCAAACCCATATGCTAAATGCAATAGTCATACAAAATGAGGGGGAAAAGAAAATAAAGAAAAAGACTTAAAGGGGTGTTTGGTTCGCGAGTTCATCTCCGTTCCAACTCAAATTTTTTTTGTCTTTTTCCCAAAAAGTTTTTTGTCTTTTCTGAAAATTCAAAAAAATTTACTATTACAACTAAAATATTTCAACTCAAACTAGCGAGCCAAACACCCCCTTAACGTTTGGATCATATTAATTCAAATTTTTACATTAAAAAAAACATAATAGAAAAAATACTAAATATGGGTGCCAATCAGGTTATGATATTTCTGCTTTTTTTTCTTTTTGGTAGCATATTGATATTTCTATTTTTAAGCCCTTTAATGTGGATATGTGATGTTAGTTTCATTTTAAATCATCTAAAATCGAGTATTTTAATTTTAGCGTCAGTTATTGAGGGGGAAAAAAACAAAAACAAAAAACAACAACAGCAACAACAAACTTGACTTTCTTCCCCAGTACCTTATTTTATGCATTGTTTTCTTTTTTTTTTTTTTTTTTTTTTTTTGTCTTTTTGTAATGGAAGGAAGGAACTAAAACGGCCCCTCAATTTATTAAAAAGAAAATAAATAAATAAATAACAGGACCCAATCTTAATAGCAAACCAAACAAAAATAAAGACAAACGAAACAACCTTTTATACAAGGTAAATGAACTTAAATAATTAAACTCAGATGGACAAGATCCAACAAAAATACCCCCTCGATACAAAGGAATAGAATTGAGTGACTACTTTTTGTAGATCATTTATTTATCTACCCATCTTAAAACTCTCTCTCTTTTTAACACAAAATTTATACTTTTTTTTTTGAATCAGTAATTATATTTCTTTATATATTATTGAGTGTCTCCGCTTTATCTAACATCTAGATCAGCATTGTTTTCTTATTTATAAGAAATAGACATGCTTTTGTTAAGTTCTCGAAAGTCAAGAGAATTTTAATGGTAATCTCTATTAAAAAAAGAAGAAAATGCGCGGCAAGAATTGGGTTGGTTCTCACTTCTATTGGAGCCATTAAACATTTGGATACAGTGGTCAGATGACTCGGAACCTTCAAAGAAAGTGCAGCTCATATTTTTCTCGACGTGTGAAAATAGAATATCAACAAATTACCTCCAACAAATTAGCACATTTTTATTTGTCTCCACAGTGAACAGTTTGTTATTAGATATTTTGACAAATTACCTTCAAGATATAATAAACCTACAAATTTAATAAGACTTAATAAGTAGTAATCTTATTAAATTTCATAACAATATATGAAATTGACATCAGAAACTAAAGTTTTATAGTTTTTGATATGTCTGTTCATGAAGAGTTGCAACAGATATAATATACACGTCTTTTAAAATTAAAAGGTGCATTTTTCATCCAAAAATGTATATATTTCAACAGATATAGCCGTTAGTCAACTATTGTATTGTAATAATTCAATTAACGGTTTAAATTAAATTTGAAATCATTCAAATCCAACCGTTAGATCATACCTAATCAAATTAACGATTCAAATTTAATATGGAAATACACCGCATTCAAAAAGGAAGTGCTCCTTGACTTCTTGTGAGGATGCGTACGTACGAAGTGCAAAGTGCAAAGTGCAAAGTGCAAAGTGCAAAGTGCTAAACACCCAATCGCCTCTTGATCTTAAGGATCAACTCTTGTATTAAGTTTTATTTTTTATTTTAATAAAAGAACAGTTATAGTAATTTTTTTTAGTGATTAAGTAAATTGTTTTTCTTATTGAATAGGAACTAAAAACAAGTCAATCATAAAATCTGTAGGTTTTTTTTTTTTTTTTTGTGGGTTGCTAATCCATGTAATATCTGGCATCTTTTTTTATTCTGTAAAAATTTTCTAGTATTGTTCTTTTTATTATTATTATTATTTTGGGGGCTAGAATAGTAGAATTGTTCTTAAATATAGTAATCTCCAACTATCTTGGTGCATTTATAATTACTGCTGCTTTCCACTTTTACTTGGGGAAGGAATCGTATATATACATAGAATCCTGGGTCCATGCATGCTCCCAAAATCTGTAAATTCACTTCAAAAAAAGAAAATGAAAAATTGATTACTTCAGATGCAAGTAAAAACCAAAATGGAGAGAAATAAGAATTATTTGTATTCCGCTATTTCTATTTATGTTACAAAAGGTGTAATTAAAGTACATATGAAAACATATTGAATCATGGACGTGCAGTTATATTTGAAGTCTTGCTGATTTTGCTTGAGGCATGTTCTTAGTAAGATGACTAACTTTGTGGATTTTGATGTGCAAAACAGAGTTGGCGCAAACAATAAGGGTGACAGACAAGAGTGATGTGAACAGTTTTGGAGTTGTGGCATTAGAAGTAATGATGGGAAGACATTCAAGGGAGATGCTAGAATCTCTGTCTGGATCAGCAAGAATGTTGTCAAATGATAAGGAATTACTTCTTGAAGACATGTTAATAAATGGATTAACTATGTATAACTTATAAAATTAAAAAAAAAAAAAAAGATTAATTATGTATGGAGGACAGTGACAATATTATAATATTTTATAGTTCTGTAATATGAAACATATGCTAAGGTTTCGTGTATACCGCTTTTGGAACTAAATTTGGTCTCAAGAATGATATTCAACAAGGTATGCTGTTTGTTTTGCATGGCATTGAAGAGCATTACTTTATTTAAGGACTATTTCTAATTATTAGTATGCCTTTGAGCACAAGGATAAAAAATTTGAAACTACTTTCAATCTCAAATTGGTTAGTGGCTTATGGTGACTAGACTTTTCAAGTCTTACTGATAAGTAGTTTATTTATTTATTTATTTATTTTTAAATAAAGAAAAGTTTGGGAAGGGAGTGATCAGAATTAGCATATTTTTTTAGTATTATCAAAGGAATTCCACAGATGCTGATAAGAATGTTCACTAAAGGCCTTATGGACGGGTCCAACTCCTCGACGAGGAGTTCTGTGATGACTCTTCTTGGTGATTTCCTTTTGAGTGTTGTTAATGGAAATTTCCAATTCTTTATGCTTGAAAATTAAAATACATTTTCTTAAATGTTTTTTAATGAATTCGGATACTTTAAGAGTTGAGAAGATGTCATGAGAAAAACAATTCCTCCGGAGCTCCGACTCTATCTTATTAAAGTAATAGGTCGAATCATTGAGACTATATATATTCAGTTTATACCACATAGAATAGTCTTTCACGCGGAGTCCTGACTACAAACGCCAAGTCCTCTACCCTTTTTTTACCTTTGTCAATGACACTGGCTATATGTCCTCAAATCACTCTCTTTGGAAACTTATTGACATGATAGGAGACTTGTGCAAGGAAAAGTTCCACAACGAACTATACAGTACACACAAACTCATTCAAACATGGCTAGCACTACATTCGACATTGGTTAAAAAATCGGTCCAGTTTGCTTTGGCAAGAGGGATCATTTCCGACACAAACCAACGAGAATGTCGAAGTGAGAAGAATCGACTAGGGGATAACAATGGTAAGAGGTCTGTTTTTCCTTCTCATCAGACCTTTGAGGGAGGGATTAGAGATGGAGAATAACTCAAAAGGTGAAAAACAACTTCCCAAGCAGAGGACCCCATGAACCATAACCATTGTAATAAGAAAAATTAGGTTGAATGACCTGTTTTGATCACTCAATCTAATGATGGCGATTTTTTTATTTATTGAGCTAAATAGTTGTTTGTCTTTCTTTCTTTCTTTTCTTCTCTTTCTTTTTTTTAGATTTGATCAATTAGAAATTGACTTGAAAATTAATTATTTACGTTATAATTAATCAATAATTAACTATAGTTAATTACTGATTGATGTATTGAGAAAATTAATTGATCATTTTAATTAAAAAAGGGAGGGGGGGCGCATGTTAACTAATTTTTAAAAATTTGGATAATGTAACTCTAAATGCCTTGTAATAAATTGTAAAGGGCGAAATACATTTTTAAGGATGGGGTTTTATTTTTCTATAGAGAAAATCTTTGGTCGGTGATGGTTAAGTGTGAAAATTATGTCATGTTCTCATTGCTTTTTCTTTAAATCAAACGTTCAAGTAGTCAAATGTTTGATTTTTTTTTTTTTTTGTTTTTTGCTGGGGAAAAAAATTTAAAAAGTTGACTGCTTGACTTTCGGTTGATAGAGTGACTTGGTCACACTTTTATGTCCATGAATATTGTTTTTTTTTTCCACAAACTTGTATTCTTGTTGAGATTGCGACATTCAAAATAGACATACTGCGTGAAGAACCAAATAGAAGACATAAAGTCAAGAGCCAATGGCAATTTTTGTGAGTGTTGAAATATAAAATCTAAGCTACAAATAATATTATTGGTGGTACCGAGGTACTATTATCGGACAATAATAAAAATAATATAACGATAAAAAGCTACTGGTCTTTCTTATGAAAGTAAGAACCCCAATCGTTGAGACGTTAAAACACCACAGAAATCTGCACCTCACGCCTTGGAAACCATGCCGAAGCGTCTTCTTATTCCTCTCCTCCATATTATTTCGTTTCTGTTTCTTCCATTCAAGACCACTTCAACCCCAAGGACACAAGCGGAAGCTCTGGTCAAATGGAAGAACAGCTTGTCTTCTTCACCAGCTTCTTTGAAATCATGGTCTCTCACCAACGTCAACAATCTCTGCAACTGGACTTCCATCGTCTGCGGCGACTCCACCAGAGAAGTCTCCCAAATACACCTCTCCAGCTTTAGCCTGACGGGGACTCTAGACGAGTTTGACTTCCCTCAGTTCCGTAACATCACTGCCTTCAACCTCAACAACAACAATCTCCGGGGGATGATTCCGCCGGCAATAGGTAACATGTCGAGGCTTACTTTGTTGGACCTGAGCGACAACGATATCGAGGGAGGAATACCAGTGCAGATCAGCCAATTAACAGAGCTTCAGTTTCTGAATCTTCACAACAACTACCTCAAGCATAGCATTCCTTATCAACTGGGCAATCTGCAAAAGGTATGGTACTTGGACCTTGGAGCAAACTACTTGGAAACTTCTGAATGGTCTAGGTTTTCAAGCATGCCTTTGTTGACCTACCTTGATCTTTATTTGAATAGCCTTAGTGAAGGATTCCCAGATTTCATACTCAGGTGCAGGAACCCTTACGTTCCTCGACCTCTCCCAAAACAGTTTGTCTGGCCCAATACCAGAATCTGTATCCACCAATCTAGGCAAGCTTGAAATACTCAATCTCACTAACAACAAATTTGAAGGGCCATTGTCTTCAAACATTTCAAAGCTGTCCAAGCTCACGCACCTTCACCCTAGCAAATAATAGTTTCACTGGTCTAATTCCTGTAGAAATTGGTTCCATAGCTGGTCTTGAAACTGTTGAGTTGTATAACAATTCTTTCTACGGGGAAATACCTTCTTCAATAGGCCGCCTCAGAGAGCTCTCCGTACTTGATCTTCGAATGAATTTCTTAAACTCTACCATTCCTTCTGAGCTCGGACGTTGCACTAACCTCATCTACTTGGCCCTAGCTCAAAATAGTCTCACTGGGGAACTTCCTTCATCACTGTCCAATCTGAACAATATCACCAATTTGGGCTTATCTGATAATTTCCTTTCTGGTTCCCTCTCCCCTGATTTGCTTTCCAACTGGACTGCACTGACCTCATTGGAAATCCAAAACAATAGCTTCAACGGAAATATTCCACATGAAGTTGGGCTGTTGACTAATCTCAACTACCTTTACCTATACCAAAATAACTTCTCTGGCAGAATTCCCACAGAAATAGGAAATTTGAAGGAGCTATCGAACTTGGACTTGTCCGGAAACCAACTCTCAGGCCCAATTCCAATGGGACTGTGGACTCTCACAAAGCTCCAATCTGTGCAACTTTTCTACAACGATCTCGAAGGCACAATTCCTCGGGAGATTGGAAATCTGGTGTCCCTAACAAACTTTGATGTCAACACCAACCAACTGTCGGGAGAGTTGCCGGACACTATCTCTAGACTGACTAACTTAGTGGGAATCTCAGTGCTCAGAAATAATTTCTCTGGAAGAATTCCTAGTGATTTTGGAAAGAATAGTCCTTATTTGGAATTTGTTAGCTTTTCCAACAACACCTTCTCTGGAGAATTGCCACCAGAATTATGCAGCGGATTTTCTCTTAAGATTTTGATAGTAGACAACAACAGCTTTACAGGACCATTACCTGAGTGCTTGAAGAACTGCTCGAAATTATGGAGAGCACGTTTTGACGGGAACAACTTCAATGGAAGCATCACGAATGCCTTTGGTTTTCATCCAAATCTCTCGGTAATCTATCTTAATGACAACCAATTTGTTGGTCAGTTATCACCTCTGTGGGGAGAATGGAAAAATCTATCTGATTTGCAGACATATGGCAACAAAATTTCGGGAGAGATCCCACCTGAGCTTGGAAAGTTGCCCAATTTGCAAGTGTTGAGGCTTGATCTCAATGAATTGATGGGAGAAATTCCAATCCAACTGGGAAATCTAAGCAAATTGTTCACACTAAATCTCAGCAACAATCATTTATCGGGTGAAATCCCTTTAGCTCTCGCCAATCTAACCAGCCTTGAAACTCTCGGTCTCTCAGTGAACATTCTCACAGGGAGAATACCAAGATGGCTTGGCGATTACAATAAATTATCAAGCTTGAATCTCAACCACAACATTCTAACAGGTGAAATACCTCAAGAGCTGGGAAACTTGATTAACTTGAGATACATTTTGGATCTGAGCAGCAACAATCTCTCCGGCCAAATCCCCTCAAACCTCGTCAAGCTCAGCCTGTTGGAGATTCTCAACGTCTCGCACAACCATCTCTCCGGCGTAATCCCTTCTTCATTCTCCGACATGATTAGTCTCAGCACCGTCGACTTCTCCTACAACAACCTGACCGGTCCGATCCCGAATGGGAAAGCCTTCAACAACGATTCTACAAACGCCTTCATCGGAAATCCTAATCTGTGCGGAAACATCCAAGGTCTCAAACCTTGCACAAAATCCTCCGACAACAAATCAAGCAACAAGACCACAAAGATCTTAATCCGCGTCGTCATCCCGGTGTGTTCTCTAATCGTCTTCGTCAGCATCATCACAATCGTCCTCACGCTCCGGAGAAAATCCAAACGCCGCGACGACGAGGACATTATATCGGAGAGGTACGAAAACCACCACGAGTCGATGATCTGGGAGAAGGAAGGGAAATTCACCTTCAGAGAGATCGCAAAGGCGACAGAGGATTTCAACGAGAAGTTCTGCATCGGAGAAGGAGGATTCGGACGGGTCTACAAAGCCGTGCTGTCATCGGGACTCGCCGTGGCCGTGAAGCGCCTGAAAATGACGGACTCAGACGGCATTCTAAGGCTGAACTGGATAAGCTTCGAGAACGAAATCAAGACGTTGACGGAGATCCGGTACCGGCACATCACAAAGCTATACGGGTTCTGCTCGAGGAAAGGTTGCATGTACCTGGTGTACGAATTCGTGCAGAGAGGGAGCTTGGCGAAGGTGCTGTACGGACTGGAGAGCTTGGAGCTCGGGTGGGAGACAAGAATGAAGATAGTGCAGGGGCTGGCACGTGCGCTGGCGTACTTGCACCATGACTGCTCGCCGGCGATAGTTCACCGGGACGTGTCGCTGAACAATGTGCTGCTGGAGTGGGATTTCGAGCCCAAGCTTTCAGACTTTGGCATCGCTAGGTTGCTCAACCCTGACTCTTCCAATTGGACCAATGTCGCTGGGTCCTGCGGTTACATGGCCCCAGGTAAGGCTTATTGCTGTGATTTTTCTTAAATATAGTTTTATGAAGATTATTGATTTTAATTGGCTTTTTGCTAAGAGGAAAACTGGAGAATAAACTTCGTAATGGGATTTGAGCGTATTTTTGGTGCATACAAGTATTTTCTACTCTGTTTCACGATAAGGGGAAAATAATATAGCCAGTGATTTTTTTTTTCTTTTTCTTTTTTTTCGCCCTGAAAGAAAAAGCTCCAAGGGATATTGATGTTAAGAATAAGTCTTGTATTAAGTTCTACCAAAAAGAAGTATTGTCTTAAGTTTTTTTTTTTTTTTTTTATATTATTTTTTTTCTTGGTGATATGGTAAACAATTTGCTATTAAAAAAAAAAGTACTAAAAACAAAGGAATCATGAAGACTCCCGCAACATTTAATTTTAATTTATTTTTGTATTTGTTTTATAAATCATATGATTTCAAACTATATTGGTGCATTTATTATTAACTGCTTCGTTTTACTTTTACTTTTTGAAAAGAGAGAGAGAGAGAGAGAGACACACACACATGCTCCTTTCGTCCAAACACCAAATCAAAAACAAAGGAATAGAATCCTGAGTCCATGCTCTCCAAATCAATATTTATTTTTTTTAATTGCTTACTGAAGATGAACGTAAATAACGAAATTTAGAGAAATGAGAAATATTTTCATCCCCTATTCCTATTTATGGTACATAAGGTATCATTAAATTGCATATGAACAATTATTAACATATTAAATCTTGGATAAGCAGTTATGTTTCCAATTGGTCTTGCTGATATTAATGTGACTGACTTTGTGAATTTTTATCTGAAAACAGAGTTGGCCCAAACAATGAGAGTTACAGACAAGTGTGATGTATATGGTTTTGGAGTTGTAGCATTAGAAGTAATGATGGGAAGACACCCTGGAGAGATGCTAGAATCTCTATCTGTATCGTCAAGAAGGTTATC
This sequence comes from Ficus microcarpa, assembly GCA_025413485.1. Taxonomy (NCBI): domain Eukaryota; kingdom Viridiplantae; phylum Streptophyta; class Magnoliopsida; order Rosales; family Moraceae; genus Ficus; species Ficus microcarpa. The sequence goes on along the minus strand of CM046384.1, from coordinate 4,688,259 downwards.
AAATGTTGAGGAATTACTTCTCAAGGACATGTTAGACCAAAGTTTGGAGGCTCCGGAGGGTGAAGTAGCAGAGGCCGTGGTGTTCATGGTGACCATGGCGTTGATGTGCGCGCACACCAATCCAGACTGGCGGCCGAACATGCAGTTCGTGGCTCAGAAATTGTCGGCTCGGACTCGGCCTTACCTTGCCGAACCTTTTGGCTCCATAACCATCAACAAGTTGACAGGGTATCAGTAGAGGAGATTGCAAGTTGTTGGATTTTGCCACAATATCTGTGGAGGTAGGCCTTGTTTATAATTATTTATACTTGTTTGTATATCTTGAGTCTCCAAATATATGCTTGTATAGCCAGAATCAGATTCTTCAGATTTTTTTTTTTTTTTTTGAGAAAAACTTTGGTGAGAGATTCTTTAGCTGCTGAATATTATGTCATGTACTAGTCTTTAGACATCGGCAGCAGTGTCTAATATGCGAAGATAGGCAGTCTTGCTAATGCATTAATTATACGGTAACACTGAAAAAAGGGCAGGAAATCTAATTGATTGGGATGAAAGGGTGAGAATTGTGCAAGGACTGGCGCATGCGCTTCCTACTTGCACCACGACTGCTTCCCGCCATCGTGCACCGCGACGTGTCTCTGAACAATATCTTGCTTGGAGCAGATTCAGTTCCGCGATTGTCAGACTTTGGCACGGCAAGATTGTTGAGCCCTGATGCCTCCAATTGGACAATGTTGCAGGGTTATCGAACGCCAAAGAAATGTTGTTAAAGGATGTGTTGGACCTGCGGCTACTGCCTCCGACGGGCACGTTATCAACATCGGTGGTGTTAGCGGTCAGCTTGGCATTGTGTTGCACGAGAACTTCTCCGGAGTCGCGACCCACAATGCGTTCTGTGGCGGAACAACTATCGGCTCGGAACCCGAATACTATCTCGGAGCCGCTGAGGACACTAACCATCAACAAGCTCGTAGCCATTGGAATGACGTAGAATTGTAAAGTTGTAGTGTACTAGTTTGTCATTCTAGTACTAGTTCCCAATCCGAGGGAATTGGCTTCCTTTTAAACCTGAAAGTTTTTTTTTTTTCTTTCTTTTTTTCTTTGGCTGAAAACTTTTATTTTCTAGTCTCTGTATGTAGAGAGCATAATCATTCTCTGTGAGATTCCGAGTTTATTGTATCATATGGTTTTCCTTATTCCTAGTTGTTTGGATCGCTAAAAAGAAATATTTCAAAAAAAAAAAAAAAAAAAGAGAGAGAGAGAGAGAGAGAGAGTTATGATAAAAAAAATATCAGTTCTAGATGGTGTGAATGTAATTTTCAACATATACACACGCAAACACACGTATATATATATATACACACACGCATATAAAGTCACTGTCAAACTACGAGGATAATTTATCCTGATGCTCTTGTTATCTTTCATTAGTTGTCGTTTTTCCATGTAACGTCGTTTTTTAGTTTATTGTCGTATGTGTCGTTAATGTCGTTTTGTTGGCTTTGTCGTCTTTTTTGTGTGTATATTATATATATATGTGAAAGAGTTTTAAATGGTTATTCTAATATTTACTCATCCATAATTATTATTTTTTTAACTGTAGGATGTTGATCACATAGTTGTAACATGTTAAGCAGTTGATCAAAAAATTTTAATGGTAATTAATGAACATAAAACTTAGAGAGATTATTTAATATGATTTGGATGGGCAACTTGTTTTTAATTTACTAACATGATTTTTATAAATATTTTTAAAATAAATTATGAATTAAAAAATTCATTCATAGTTTTTGAATCTTATTCCTAACTTCATTTCCATTCCCGATTTTGTTTATTCTTTTTTTCTTTTTTTATTCTTTTTTTTTTTTTTTTTTTTTTTTGTAATCGTTGTTTCATTCTTGATTTCTTTTCTACTATTATATTTCGAAAAATATGATGAGTGTCACAATCTTATGCCCATCTCAAACTTGTTGTATTAATCATCATATATTTTTTACAGACTTTTTTTCTTTTTGGGTTGAATCCACTTTTTTCTTCTGTTATTATAATGTTAGCAATGCAACACAAAAAAATTAAAGAAAAATATTCCTTTGCCTCGTCGCAAATGTCAACACTACCCTTAAACGTTTCATAGTGTTGCATTTTCTCCAAACGTTTATGTAGTGGTAAATCACCGTGCCAAAATGTTTGTTTGAGTACATGGAGCGTTTACTTTCCTTTTCCCCATAATATATGCACTTTTTGAGTTTGGATTTTTTTTAATCATTTTTTACTTAATTATGTGTTTTTTATTTAGTTGGATTTGCCTTTCTCCTTTTCCTAATTGCACAAACAAACGCCCTTAGTTGCTCTTTGTCTCATATTGGGGTTTCAGGTATGTTAAATTTTAGTGGCAATTACTATTTTCTCTTAATTTTGTACAATTTGGCCTCCTGCTTTTGGATTCATTTTGAGTCACCAGATTTTTTATTATTTTTTTTTATTTTATTGACAAACCTGTGATAATTTTATAGTTTCAGGATTCAATCTGTGATGTTGTGATGAGTTATGTCTGAGAGCCGTCCTCGGTATGTGTTGAGGAAAAGGGCTATATTTCCACAACAGTGTGAAAGCCACCACTAAGTTTCTGAAAGTGTGGAAAAAAAAAATTATGCAAATAAAAAATGCAAAAGAATGGAAAAAAAATTTATGCAAATAAAAAATGCAAAAGAAAGGATGAGAAAAAAAATTATTGCCAAAGATATGGAAACAGAGTTGCAGGTTAAATATATATATATATATATATATGTTGTGTAAAAGGAAGTGAAAGAAGTAAATGCAAGCAAAAAGAATGAGGGAAAAGAAACTTGCACACAATTAGCGTCTTGTGGTATTTTTTTTTCCTTAAAAGAGGAATTTAGATGATGGTTTAAATTCGTGGTGAAACGTTTCGTGTTCGTCTTGAAATGAAGTGGTTCTAGTGTCTAGATTGTTCATTGTTTGTGCTGAACCTTTTGAGCATGTTTCGCATCCTCACACTCTTGGAAGCAAGTTGAGCATGTAGTTCTATGTGTTCAAAACTTTTGAGGCTCTTACGTATTAGCATATGAGCTCTAAGTTGAGAGTGTAAACACTAGTTTTGGTCTTTAATTCTTGAAATCCATTAACTTTTTCCGAAAATTGAAAAATCTTGTGAAGTTTTCGATTTTTTTTTTTTTTTAATCCTGTTTTAGCTATTGCATTTAGGATAGGTTGTAAAATTGATTTATTCCCTCAACTCTTCTGCCGTTACGTATATTGCTTGCATACACTCTAGGAACTGATTTGAGAAGCACATTTTTTTTTTTTCATTACATGTCTCTGTTTTCAGTTTAATGCTTCATTCAACTATCAGACTTCAACAATATCAGCCACTAACTTAGCAAGATGAAACTTGAAATTTGATTTCTACATATGTATCTATACAAGTTATCACGAAATATAAGTTATTCTCTGTTGGTGTGGACGTATAACATGGGTTTTTGTCCTTGACGGCTAGGACTTATTCTCTGTCAGCTAAAAATCAGCAAAGGTAGGTGAGCAATGGCTCAACATGTGCTGTATTAATTAGGTTCCAAGCATTGGAGGCTGATAATTTGATAGTAACTATCAATCTCATGGAAGCTGATAATATTCCGTTTACCGATTTTTTTTTTTTTTTTGGCAGATTTGGAGTGGTTTAAGTTGGAAAACTATGAGTTGAAGTTGTGATTTTTATCACACAAGGTTGGTTTGATTACAATCTTAGTTGTTAGAAAGGCAGATGAATTGTTGGAATGGAAAACTTGGTTCGCACACATTTTTGTTTGGAGGTGTAGAGCCTAGTGAATGTTGGTGGTGATTTGTCAAAATTAGTATCTGGCTGAGTTTCAACGGAAACGGATGGAAGGCTTGCTTATGACAGGTATGAAATCATACGAAAAGGTACAGGTTTCTTTCTTTGTTTTAAATTGTAGTCCTATTATGTTATCTTTTCAAGTTTTTGTGGAAAATTTCAATAAGTTGGTAGTATTTTAAAGCACGTTTGGTTGGTTTAGTTACCTGTTTTAAACTGTTGGAAATTATTGACTGAAAATTGAAACTACATTTGAAAACATGTTTGGTAACAGAATCTAAACAATGTTTCTAAACAATGTTTTGGAACTTTGAAAAAAAAAGTGAAATTGTATATGGATTGCGGTTATTAAAGTTAGTGGACTGTAAAAAAAAATGTTCTTTTTCATTTTTGGTAACTTAATCAGCGGTGCCTGGTTCTGAACTCTATTTTGAGCCGCGTTTTTTCTTATCTAAAACTGTTTTATTGTTTTCAAGATACGTGATTGACATGCCTGATTCAGACTAGGACTAGGATAAAAATTCATGTATAGTATGTGGGTATAAATCCATGAGCAAGAAGGCATAATCAACAACAGTTTGCAAAATTTTTACTGAAGACACTTGTGGTGAAGCTTTGATATCATATTAAGATTCATCCCACAGTAGGGGAAAAACAGGAGGAAAATTAGACTGGATGGTATTTTTTTATCAGCTAATTTATTAGATTGCCCAACTTTTTTTTTTTATTTATTTAGGAAAATGATTGTTTGTCATTTTTCATATTTGGTCCATAAGTGATTGACTGTGAAATTTAATAATTTACATTGTGAGTAATCAATAATTAACCGTAAGTCAACATTTCACAAAATAAGATTCGTCCTAAGATGAATAATGGCATGTTATCATAAGTTTCCTACATGTAACTTTCGAACTCGGATTTTCTGAAGAACTTTCAAACCAAATCACAAGAAGAGCCATCCCTAAGAAGAGATTCGTGGACTATGTATACTACAGAGTATAGAATACAAAATATACTAAAAGTCTAAGACATGGAAATGATATTTTGTTGCAAGGAAACAAATATCAATCGAAAAAGGGTCTCATACGCTCGTTAACGATGACAGACAAGTTGCACTCAAACACTTATCACTGTGAGTAAAGACTTGGAAACTGGAGTCAAGATGAGCACAACTGGCCTCAAATTGTTTGGCCATACTGAAAGCTACCCAGCCATGAAGACAAAGTCGATAGCTATTTAAATTTATGAACAGTAAATGATGATGGATAACACTTAGCAAAGTTTTAATCAAAAGACTAATGAAGGTTAGGGCTTTATTATCACAAGGATATTCTGAAGAATATTCGAACCAAATCATTTTATCGTTTCTAAGAAAAGAATCATGGACCGTATCTACTAGTGAGTGTAGAATATTTGGTGGCCATTTGGATTACCGTTTGAAAATTCTTTTGGGGACACTATTTAAAAAACTTTAACGTGTTTTTCCGCACTAAAAACAAAGATTGGTTGGACAAGGGTCCCATACGCTTAATAATAATAACAGACAGGTGAAATCAAACTAGTACTGTTCACTATCAGTAGAGACTTGAGAATTTGAGTAAAGATAGCAACGACCAACCTTAAACACAAACTCATAAATCAGAAGGAAGAAAGCTCCGGATAAGATTCCTTTTCCAACAGTTTGGGACCCTCATTTAATTGTTTGTATACTCTGAAGCACGTGAAGGAAAACAAGACATGGGCTTTCTCTATCACATTCACTGTCCCGCTAATTAAATCGTTCTCATACGAGCTTGACGAGTTCTGAATTGAATTAGTCTTCAGCTTCGTGAATCCAAATCAATGGTATGCAGACATCACATCAGTTGGTCCACAAAAACTTGGTTTGTCCTTCTGAGTTTTAGTCAATTTTGTTAATTAGGTGGTATTACTATTAATGAAACGTATAAACTCGTTTTAATCAAGTAACGAAGAATAAGATAATGACAGAATACAGAAACAGCCGAAAGGGAGGTTTGAATAGTTTCCATTTCGAATATGTGACGGTAGCTCCTTCTGCATTGTCTCAGCCATAAAAGAGTGTAAAACCTCAGATCATCCAGATTAATACATAGACAAAGAATACATCGTCACAATGAAAACAGTTCTAAAAACTCATTTTTCTCTCCTCTTCTGTACCCTCTTTCTTACTTTGCTTCCGTTGAAGATTGCTTCCTCGCCAAGAACACAAGCAGAAGCTCTCGTGAAATGGAAGAACAGCCTCTCTTCTCCAACCGCTCTGAATTCATGGTCTCTTACCAACCTCAACCATCTCTGCAACTGGACTTGCGTTGTCTGCAACAACTTCACCGGAGAAGTCTCCCAGATAAACCTAACCAGCTTGAACCTGACGGTATGTTCAATGTTGACGCAAAAAATATATACCAAAAATAAAATGATAATATTCTACAAATTAACAATATAATTTCACTACGCTGGGATTTGGTAGCATAGGAGTTTATTATTTTTTAAGTTCGTCCCGTTCAAAGTTATACGAATAACCTTTTAATTACAATCTCTTAGTAAAAGAGAAAATCTTTTAGTTCGGATTATGATAATGTAATAATTACTTGTGTCGTTTATGGGGGAATTTGGATTTATTTGAATTTCGGATGCATTCGAGAAAGATTTCACCGAGATGCCTACATATCACGTTAAGGGATCAAGTCACTTGTAGTTCTTATTTATTTATTTATTTATTATTATTATTATTTTTTTTTTTGGATTTGAGATTTTGGGTTTTTTTGAGATAATTTGGATTTGGGCTCATTTTGATTTTGATTTTGTTTGGATTTTGGAATTTGTGGTGAATGACCTCACTTTGACTTTTGAGATTTTTTTTTTTTTTTTTGGACTTTGCACCTCACTTAATTTAGGTTGCATACGTATGTTTTGTGGAATTTGATTTGAAATTTGGAATTTGTAACTGCACTTAATTTTTGTGACTGGATTATCTATATATCCGAGATGAAAGCAAGTCATCGTAGTTCTTATATATATATATATATATATATATATATATATATATATTTTTTACAAATTAAACTCCTTAGTCACACTTGCCAATTTCTTTGCCCTCTTCTTCAGGATACAGCTCCATGCTTTTTTTTTTTTTTTAATAAGCTTCATGCTTTTCTTTAATTTTGCGAGCAAACACTATGCCCGTGGCATTAGGCAAAAGAAAAGACTAAGGCCATATTCTCATTTGGGCTCTACCCTCTTCTTGGGCTTCGATTGTTTTGTAGGCCTGTCATGACCTCTAGTAGGCCCGTTTGATATTAATTTTTTTTAATTGAAATAATTACGCAAAAAGCATATTTTTATGACCCATTTTAAAATATGTTCATTTTTTATAATATTACATAAATATTTATTTTTATACAAATAACCATTCATAGGACTAATTTTTCCCTTTTACTATATTTAACATCATTTTCTCACATCATGATTCTTATTTTTGTCCCTTATTTGTTCATCATTGTTGTATTTTTATGTTAATAACTAGTTCTTTATTATAGTGATTGCTTGTTAGTAAGATTTAGGTTTTTTATAACCTATTTCTTAAGTATGATTTAGATTTTCGTAAAAAAAAACCTAATTTTTTAGTATAATTTAGGTTTTTTATGGCAATTGTGACATTATTTTGATAATTTATTTTATTTATTATTATTGGAATTGGTTTTAATAGTTAGTTTATAAAGTTTAAATGTTATATTAAATTTCTTATTGTTTCTAATGACAATGACAATATCATTATGAGACTATTTTGAATGTGGTATTTTTTTTTTTTTGTCCTCTCTTATGATTACTATATATCAATATGATGTTTTTCCTTTATGATAATTACTATATCATTATTATGTCTTTTTTAGATTTAAAGTATTTAATATTTTTGTACAATATCTATTTAATTTTCTTTATATGTTCATTGTGAATTTTATCTTGCTGACTAATTATTTATTATAATGATTGCTTTTCATTTACAATACAACTAATATCTGTTATGGTCTTTTTTTTTTTTCCTTTATAATAAATCAAGAAAAAAAAAATTTCCTTTTATAAAAGATTTGCTGAGTTTGAATTTTTTAGAGATTTATTCCTTTTTTATCAATTCTTTAGTTGTTTATATTCTACTTTTAATGAAAGGATAATGTTGTCTTATAAGTACCAAATTAGATATTCTTGTAAATAAAAGAAAAAATGGACATATTTCAAATCATAGTTTTTCAATTTAGACATTCATGTAAATAACCTTTTTTAATTTGTTGCATGGCTTCATGGGATTAGAGATTAACATGCATGAGAAATTTGAAAATTTCATGCAAGGCCATATTTAATTCCACTTTTGCCGTAGGCATTTTTATCATTTGGGTTCGATAAATTTTATACAATCCATTTTAGCATATCGTGTTCGATAAATTTACAACCCATGCTTTTTCCATGTGTGAAGTTCAAAATTTACGACTCCAATTTATTTGAGAGGTTTTAAACTTTACAACCTTTAAAAAATTTTGGTTTAGGAATTACTAATCAACTTGGTATAGAACCCTAAAACTTTGATTCAAAATTCTAAGGGATTAACTAACCAATGGTATAGAATTAGAAGTTTATTTTTCTTTTAGGTTACTAATCATCTAGGTATAGAATCCTCTAAAACGGATTTATTAACCGGTGGCATAGACCCATAGAAATAATAGATTACTAACCAATTTGATGTTGAATTTCTTTCTAACGATTACTAACCCGACGGTATAGAAGTCATAGAAGATAACAATATCCTTGCAAGAATTACTAACCAATTTTGGTACATTATCAAAATCTACTTCTAAGGACTTACTAACCGACTGGTATAGATCCATAGAAATAGTAACTTTTTTTTTTTTTTTTTTAAAGAATTACTAACCAATTTGGTATAGAATTCTCAAATAAATTTTTCTAGGATTTACTAACCGTGGTATCGACCCTTAATATTTATTTTCTTTTCTAGAGGTTTCCTAACCAATTGGTATAGAACCCATAAGAATTTTTTTTTTGAAGTGTAGATGCTGGATCTACAGTCAAATTCTAATTCGAGTTAGATCAATATTGAAATCAACAAACATGAAATATTAGGGTCCTTAGACATCACATCATGAGAATCATAAAGCAATCATAATGGAAAAATGACCGTGAATGATAAAGTAATAATAAAGTAAAAAAGATTACACACACCAAAATTTAGAGAGGTTCGCAGGAAATGTGCTACGTTCTCTGAGTCTGGAGTTTTACTATGTATGAATTTGAGTACAAGTTACAATTTCTGAGTATATTTTGGCAAAGCTTTCACAAGTAAAAGGAAGAATCCCCCCAAATATGAGGGATTTTCCTCTATTTATAGAGGAAGAGTAGTGGATTCAAATTTTTTAGGATGGTAGTGGGCAGTTCCCCACTACCCTAAGTAAAAACGTGGGCCATGATTAATCGTGAACTTGACAATTATGGAAGTCGATTTTCCATCATTCACCATTCGTTCCCAGGTGAGCGTCAAAACAATGAATTGAGTGCCACTTGTAATGGATAGTAATTAGGCACGTCTCGGGCAATCGAACGTCATCGTTCGTCGTTCGTCATGTTGAGCGAAATGTTAAGCTGATCGCAACACTTAGTAATTTTATGAGCTTTAGGAGGTCGATGAGACCCAATATCGACTGATCGATGGACCATTGTTCGATGTTCGTAGGTCCCTCATATGGAGGATAGTGAATCAGGCGTTGGGCCGGGCCCAAGCCCAAGTCTGGGCTTCTGAATGCATGGTGTACAGAAAATGGTCTTTGACCCATCGTCCATTGTTTGTTAATTCATTGGTGATTGCGACTTAGGATTTCATAATGGGAAGACGAAGTCTGACCCCAACAAAAGAAAGAAAGCATATTTCTAACCCTAGGTATAGAATGCCTAATTTTTTTGGCTTTCATGGTAGAATGAGACAAAGCATGATAGAAGAAAAGATAGAAACAACAGTGGAGTACTTGCAATTCAGTGGTGTTTGTGCTTCATGGAATGTCGTAGCAAAGAGTAATCACAATAAAAAGTCGATTTTTTTTTTTTTTAAATTAAAACAATATTGAACAACCACCAGGCTTCAATATGGCTTATGATACCAAATGAAAGTGTAAAGAGAACTCTGATATTGCTGACAACATTCTAAAGTCCAAGACAGCAGTGGCCATTATATAATCAACAAAGTTTTGCTGGCTCTTCACACGGATGCGATTGGTTAGAAGCTGTGAAAAAGACTGTTCAGTTACACTTTACAAACCTTGTTATATAATTGAAAGGGAACTTATAATTAGGAGCAACGCGAATACATTATCCACCTTTCCACCCGTTTCATGCGTATCACGAATGTTGAAGAAATCGAAAAACATATTTTCGAGACTACAACTACAGCTGATCTATTAATAAATTCAGATTAGTGTATTGTCTTTTGTTATATACGGGCGAACAATACAAAATAGCTTTCATTAGACCAGCTAAACGGCATCTCATTTTTTTTTTCCCTTTTTTTTTTTTCCTTCTCTTTCTCTCCCTCTCTCTCTCACCTTTGCTGCACTTTTTTTCTTTTCTTTTCTTTCTTTCTTTTAATTTCTCTGGCTGTGAATGCATCTGAACTTTTTTTTTCTCTCTCTCTTTCCTCACTTTTTTTCTCTGCCGTTGGTTGCCACAAAAAATTTTTTTTTTGGGTCTGAAAATGCCTTCTTTTTTTTTTTTCAAGTGCTTCTGATGTTGCCTTTTTTATAGGCAAATGTGGGACGTAGTTATTTTACCTTCACCCCCACGTTTTTCTATTGAATGGAAGTTACCGTCCCATATTTTGTGGAATTATAATCTAATGAAGGGTGGGTAGTTTATATGTATATCCACCACCTTTATGTGATTGGTTCTTCTTTTCATTATTTCAATTTGATTGTTCATTCTCTTTAATTTAGGATTGGTATTCACAACACTCAATTTAATTGGTTTCTTTTCGCAATACTTAAAATCCGATTGGCCAATTCCTAGTTTCAAGGATTACCCCCAATTTAATTTTCATTTTTTTCTCTTTTTTTTTTTTTTTAATGAAGAATTTTTTTTAATATTTTATATTTTCTTCGTTCAAACAGGGAAACACTCAACCAGTTTCAACTTCACTCCGTTCCTTAATGTTGTAACGGTTTTCAACCTCAACAACAACAATCTCAATGGGAAAATTCCACCAGCCATTGGTAACCTCTCCAAGCTTACTTTCTTGGACTTGAGCAACAACGTTTTTGAAGGAGAAAATACCTATGGAGATCAACCAATTGACAGAGCTTCAGTTTCTGAGTCTTAACAACAACCATTTCAATCATAGAATCCCTCATCAACTGGGAATCTGCAAAAGGTGTGGTACTTGGACCTTGGAGACAACTACTTGGAATCTCCTGACTGGTCTAAATTTTCATGCTTGTCTTCTTTAATTCATCTTGATCTCTCTATAAACCAACTCTCGGGCCAAATTCCACCCGAAATTGGGCAACTAAGAAAACTCCAAATCCTTTTCTAGACCAAAATAAATTCTTGGGACCCATTCCTCAGAGATAGGAAGCTTGAAGGAGTTAACGAACTTGACCCTCTTCAAAAACCAACTCTCGGGTCGAATTCCACCTGAAATTGGGCAACTACCAAACCTTCAACAACTTTATTTATTTCGAAATAACTTATCTGGTCAGCTTCCTCTAGAAATAGGAAACTTGAAGGAGCTGGCGGACTTGTCACTATCCCATAACCAACTCTCAGGTCAAATTCCAATGACACTATGGAATCTCACAAAACTCCAATCTATGCAACTTTTCTTCAACAACCTTGAAGGTGCAATTCC
>CM046384.1:4639289-4676388 GCA_025413485.1 Ficus microcarpa | reverse complement strand
TTTTTTTATCATAACTCTCTCTCTCTGTTTTTTTTTTTTTTGAAATATTTCTTTTTAGCGATCCAAACAACTAGGAATAAGGAAAACCATATGATACAATAAACTCGGAATCTCACAGAGAATGATTATGCTCTCTACATACAGAGACTAGAAAATAAAAGTTTTCAGCCAAAGAGAAAAAGAAAGAAAAAAAAGAAAAACTTTCAGGTTTAAAAGGAAGCCAATTCCCTCGGATTGGGAACTAGAACTAGAATGACAAACTAGTACACTACAACTTTACAATTCTATGTCATTCCAATGGCTACGAGCTTGTTGATGGTTAGTGTCCTCAGCGGCTCCGAGATAGTATTCGGGTTCCGAGCCGATAGTTGTTCCGCCACAGAACGCACTGTGGGTCGCGACTCCGGAGAAGTTCTCGTGCAACACAATGCCAAGCTGACCGCTAACACCACCGATGTTGATAACTTGCCCGTCGGAGGCAGTAGCCGCAGGTCCAACACATCCTTTAACAACATTTCTTTGGCGTTCGATAACCCTGCAACATTGTCCAATTGGAGGCATCAGGGCTCAACAATCTTGCCGTGCCAAAGTCTGACAATCGCGGAACTGAATCTGCTCCAAGCAAGATATTGTTCAGAGACACGTCGCGGTGCACGATTGGCGGGAAGCAGTCGTGGTGCAAGTAGGAAAGCGCATGCGCCAGTCCTTGCACAATTCTCACCCTTTCATCCCAATCAATTAGATTTCCTGCCCTTTTTTCAGTGTTACCATATAATTAATGCATTAGCAAGACTGCCTCTCTTCGCATATTAGACACTGCTGCCGATGTCTAAAGACTAGTACATGACATAATATTCAGCAGCTAAAGAATCTCTCACCAAAGTTTTTCTCAAAAAAAAAAAAAAAAATCTGAAGAATCTGATTCTGGCTATACAAGCATATATTTGGAGACTCAAGATATACAAACAAGTATAAATAATTATAAACAAGGCCTACCTCCACAGATATTGTGGCAAAATCCAACAACTTGCAATCTCCTCTACTGATACCCTGTCAACTTGTTGATGGTTATGGAGCCAAAAGGTTCGGCAAGGTAAGGCCGAGTCCGAGCCGACAATTTCTGAGCCACGAACTGCATGTTCGGCCGCCAGTCTGGATTGGTGTGCGCGCACATCAACGCCATGGTCACCATGAACACCACGGCCTCTGCTACTTCACCCTCCGGAGCCTCCAAACTTTGGTCTAACATGTCCTTGAGAAGTAATTCCTCAACATTTGATAACCTTCTTGACGATACAGATAGAGATTCTAGCATCTCTCCAGGGTGTCTTCCCATCATTACTTCTAATGCTACAACTCCAAAACCATATACATCACACTTGTCTGTAACTCTCATTGTTTGGGCCAACTCTGTTTTCAGATAAAAATTCACAAAGTCAGTCACATTAATATCAGCAAGACTAATTGGAAACATAACTGCTTATCCAAGATTTAATATGTTAATAATTGTTCATATGCAATTTAATGATACCTTATGTACCATAAATAGGAAATGGGGATGAAAATATTTCTCATTTCTCTAAATTTCGTTATTTACGTTCATCTTCAGTATGCAATTAAAAAAAATGAATATTGATTTGGAGAGCATGGACTCAGGATTCTATTCCTTTCTTTTTGATTTGGTGTTTGGACGAAAGGAGCATGTGTGTGTGTGTGTCTCTCTCTCTACAAAAAGTAAAAGTAAAACGAAGCACTTAATAATAAATGCACCCATATAGTTTCAAATCATATTATTTAAAAACAAATACAAAAATAAATTAAAATTAAATGTTGCTGGAGTCTTTATGATTCCTTTGTTTTTAGTACTTTTTTTTTTTTCTAATAGCAAATTGTTTACCATATCACCAAGAAAAAAAATAAAATAATATTAAAAAAAAAAAACTTAAGACAATACTTCTTTTTGGTAGAACTTAATACAAGACTTATTCTTAACATCAATATCCCTTGGAGCTTTTTCTTTCAGGGCGAAAAAAAAGAAAAAGAAAAAAAAAATCACTGGCTATACTATTTTCCCCTGATCGTGAAACAGAGTAGAAAATACTTGTATGCACCAAAAATACGCTCAAATCCCATTACGAAGTTTATTCTCCAGTTTTCCTCTTAGCAAAAAGCCAATTAAAATCAATAATCTTCATAAAACTATATTTAAGAAAAATCACAGCAATAAGCCTTACCTGGGGCCATGTAACCGCAGGACCCAGCGACATTGGTCCAATTGGAAGAGTCAGGGTTGAGCAACCTAGCGATGCCAAAGTCTGAAAGCTTGGGCTCGAAATCCCACTCCAGCAGCACATTGTTCAGCGACACGTCCCGGTGAACTATCGCCGGCGAGCAGTCATGGTGCAAGTACGCCAGCGCACGTGCCAGCCCCTGCACTATCTTCATTCTAGTCTCCCAACCGAGCTCCGAGCTCTCCAGTCCGTACAGCACCTTCGCCAAGCTCCCTCTCTGCACGAATTCGTACACCAGGTACATGCAACCTTTCCTCGAGCAGAACCCGTATAGCTTTGTGATGTTCCGGTACCGGATCTCCGTCAACGTCTTGATTTCGTTCTCGAAGCTTATCCAGTTCAGCCTCAGAATGCCGTCTGAGTCCGTCATTTTCAGGCGCTTCACGGCCACGGCGAGTCCCGATGACAGCACGGCTTTGTAGACGCTTCCGAATCCTCCTTCTCCGATGCAGAACTTCTCGTTGAAATCCTCTGTCGCCTTTGCGATCTCTCTGAAGGTGAATTTCCCTTCCTTCTCCCAGATCATCGACTCGTGGTGGTTTTCGTACCTCTCCGATATAATGTCCTCGTCGTCGCGGCGTTTGGATTTGCTCCGGAGCGTGAGGACGATTGTGATGATGCTGACGAAGACGATTAGAGAACACACCGGGATGACGACGCGGATTAAGATCTTTGTGGTCTTGTTGCTTGATTTGTTGTCGGAGGATTTTGTGCAAGGTTTGAGACCTTGGATGTTTCCGCACAGATTAGGATTTCCGATGAAGGCGTTTGTAGAATCGTTGTTGAAGGCTTTCCCATTCGGGATCGGACCGGTCAGGTTGTTGTAGGAGAAGTCGACGGTGCTGAGACTAATCATGTCGGAGAATGAAGAAGGGATTACGCCGGAGAGATGGTTGTGCGAGACGTTGAGAATCTCCAACAGGCTGAGCTTGACGAGGTTTGAGGGGATTTGGCCGGAGAGATTGTTGCAGCTCAGATCCAAAATGTATCTCAAGTTAATCAAGTTTCCCAGCTCTTGAGGTATTTCACCTGTTAGAATGTTGTGGTTGAGATTCAAGCTTGATAATTTATTGTAATCGCCAAGCCATCTTGGTATTCTCCCTGTGAGAATGTTCACTGAGAGATCGAGAGTTTCAAGGCTGGTTAGATTGGCGAGAGCTAAAGGGATTTCACCCGATAAATGATTGTTGCTGAGATTTAGTGTGAACAATTTGCTTAGATTTCCCAGTTGGATTGGAATTTCTCCCATCAATTCATTGAGATCAAGCCTCAACACTTGCAAATTGGGCAACTTTCCAAGCTCAGGTGGGATCTCTCCCGAAATTTTGTTGCCATATGTCTGCAAATCAGAGAGATTTTTCCATTCTCCCCACAGAGGTGATAACTGACCAACAAATTGGTTGTCATTAAGATAGATTACCGAGAGATTTGGATGAAAACCAAAGGCGTTCGTGATGCTTCCATTGAAGTTGTTCCCGTCAAAACGTGCTCTCCATAATTTCGAGCAGTTCTTCAAGCACTCAGGTAATGGTCCTGTAAAGCTGTTGTTGTCTACTATCAAAATCTTAAGAGAAAATCCGCTGCATAATTCTGGTGGCAATTCTCCAGAGAAGGTGTTGTTGGAAAAGCTAACAAATTCCAAATAAGGACTATTCTTTCCAAAATCACTGGGAATTCTTCCAGAGAAATTATTTCTGAGCACTGAGATTCCCACTAAGTTAGTCAGGCTAGAGATAGTGTCCGGCAACTCTCCCGACAGTTGGTTGGTGTTGACATCAAAGTTTGTTAAGGACACCAGATTTCCAATCTCCCGAGGAATTGTGCCTTCGAGATTGTTGTAGAAAAGTTGCACAGATTGGAGCTTTGTGAGAGTCCACAGTCCCATTGGAATTGGGCCTGAGAGTTGGTTTCCGGACAAGTCCAAGTTCGATAGCTCCTTCAAATTTCCTATTTCTGTGGGAATTCTGCCAGAGAAGTTATTTTGGTATAGGTAAAGGTAGTTGAGATTAGTCAACAGCCCAACTTCATGTGGAATATTTCCGTTGAAGCTATTGTTTTGGATTTGCAATGAGGTCAGTGCAGTCCAGTTGGAAAGCAAATCAGGGGAGAGGGAACCAGAAAGGAAATTATCAGATAAGCCCAAATTGGTGATATTGTTCAGATTGGACAGTGATGAAGGAAGTTCCCCAGTGAGACTATTTTGAGCAAGGGCCAAGTAGATGAGGTTAGTGCAACGTCCGAGCTCAGAAGGAATGGTAGAGTTTAAGAAATTCATTCGAAGATCAAGTACGGAGAGCTCTCTGAGGCGGCCTATTGAAGAAGGTATTTCCCCGTAGAAAAAATTGTTATACAACTCAACAGTTTCAAGACCAGCTATGGAACCAATTTCTTCGGGAATTTGACCACCGAAATGGTTAATAGCTATACGGAGTTGTTTGAGATTGGAAAGCTTTGAAATGTTTGGTGACAAGGGTCCCTCAATTTTGTTATTCGTGAGATTGAAATATTCAAGTTTGGCCAGATTGGTGAATACAGATTCTGGTATTGGGCCAGACAAAGTGTTGTGGGAGAGGTCGAGGAACGTCAAGTTCCTGCACCTTAATATGAAATCTGGGAATCCTTCACTAAGGCTATTCAAATAAAGATCAAGGTAGGTCAACAAAGGCATGCTTGAAAACTTAGACCAATCAGAATTTTCCAAGTAGTTTGCTCCAAGGTCCAAGTACCATACCTTTTGCAGATTGCCCAGTTGATAAGGGATGCTGTGGTTGAGGTAGTTGTTGTGAAGATTCAGAAACTGAAGCTCTGTTAATTGGCTGATCTGCATTGGTATTCCTCCCTCAATATCGTTGTCGCTCAGGTCCAACAAAGTAAGCCTCGACAGGTTACCTATTGCCGGCGGAATCGTCCCGAGGAGATTGTTGTTGTTGAGGTTGAAGGCAGTGATGTTACGGAACTGAGAGAAGTCAAACTCGTCTAGAGTCCCCGTCAGGCTCAAGCTGGAGAGGTGTATTTGGGAGACTTCTCTGGTGGAGTCGCCGCAGACGATGGAAGTCCAGTTGCAGAGATTGCTGACGTTGGTGAGAGACCATGATTTCAAAGAAGGTGGTGAAGAAGACAAGCTGTTCTTCCATTTGACCAGAGCTTCCGCTTGCGTCCTTGGGGTTGAAGTGGTCTTGAATGGAAGAAACAGAAACGAAATAATATGGAGGAGAGGAATAAGAAGACGCTTCGGCATGGTTTCCAAGGCGTGAGGTGCAGATTTCTGTGGTGTTTTAACGTCTCAACGATTGGGGTTCTTACTTTCATATGAAAGACCAGTAGCTTTTTATCGTTATATTATTTTTATTATTGTCCGATAATAGTACCTCGGTACCACCAATAATATTATTTGTAGCTTAGATGTAATATTTCAACACTCACAAAAATTGCCATTGGCTCTTGACTTTATGTCTTCTATTTGGTTCTTCACGCAGTATGTCTATTTTGAATGTCGCAATCTCAACAGGAATACAAGTTTGTGGAAAAAAAACAATATTCATGGACATAAAAGTCTGACCAAGTCACTCTATCAAACGAAAGTCAAGCAGTCAACTTTTTAAATTTTTTTCCCCAGCAAAAAACCAAAAAAAAAAAAAATCAAACGTTTGACTACTTGAACGTTTGATTTAAAGAAAAAGCAACGAGAACATGACATAATTTTCACACTTAAACCATCACCGACCAAAGATTTTCTCTATAGAAAAATAAAACCCCATCCTTAAAAATGTATTTCTCCCTTTACAATTTATTGCAAGGCATTTAGAGTTACATTATCCAAATTTTTAAAAATTAGTTAACAATCGCCCCTCCCCCCTTCCTTAAAATGATCAATTAATTTTCTCAATACATCAATCAGTAATTAACTGTAGTTAATTATTGATTAACTATAACGTAAATAATTAATTTTCAAGTCAATTTCTGATTGATAAAATTTATTAAAAAAAAAAAAAGAAAGAAAGAAAAGAGAAGAAAGAAAGAAAGACAAACGACTATTTTGCTCAATAAATAAAAAAATCACCATCATTAGATTGAGTGATCAAAACAGGTCATTCAACCTAATTTTTCTTATTACAATGGTTATGGTTCATGGGGTCCTCTGCTTGGGAAGTTGTTTTTCACCTTTTGAGTTATTCTCCATCTCTAATCCCTCCCTCAAAGGTCTGATGAGAAGGAAAAACTGACCTCCTACCATTGTTATCCCCTAGTCGATTCTTCTCACTTCGACATTCTCGTTGGTTTGTGTCGGAAATGATCCATCTTGCCAAAGCAAACTGGACCGATTTTTTAACCGATGTCGAATGTAGTGCTAGCCATGTTTGAATGAGTTTGTGTGTACTGTGTAGTTCGTTGTTGAACTTTTCCTTGCACAAGTCTCCTATCATGTCAATAAGTTTCCAAAGAGAGTGATTTGAGGACATATAACCAGTGTCATTGACAAAGGTGAAAAAAGGGTAGAGAGACTTGGCATTTGTAGTCAGGACTCCGCGTGAAAGACTATTCTATGTGGTATAAACTGAATATATATAGTCTCAATGATTTGACCTATTACTCTAATAAGATAGAGTCGGAGCTCCGGAGGAATTGTTTTTCTCATGACATCTTCTCAACTCTTAAAGTATCCGAATTCATTAAAAAAAAATTTAAGAAAATGTATTTTTAATTTTCAAGCATAAAGAATTGGAAATTTCCATTAACAACACTCAAAAGGAAATCACCAAGAAGAGTCATCACAGAACTCCTTGTCAAGGAGTTGGACCCATCCATAAGGCCTTTAGTGAACATTCTTATCAGCATTTGCGGAATTCCTTTGATAATACTAAAAAAATATGCTAATTCTGATCACTTCCTTCCCAGACTTTTCTTTATTTAAAAATAAATAAATAAATAAACTACTTATCAGTAAGACTTGAAAAGTCTAGTCACCATAAGCCACAGACCAATTTGAGATTGAAAGTAGTTTTAAATTTTTTATCCTTGTGCTCAAAGGCATACTAATAATTAGATATAGTCCTTAAATAAAGTATGCTCTTCAATGCTATGCAAAACAAACAGCATACCTTGTAGAATATCATTCTTGAGACCAAATTTAGTTCTAAAAGCAGTATACACGAAACCTTAGCATATGTTTCATATTACAAAACTATAAAATATTATAATATTGTCACTGTACTCTATACATAATTAATCTTTTTTTTTTTTTAAATATTACGATATTGTCACTGTCCTCTATACATAATTCATCTTTTTTTTTTAATAAGTTATACATAGTTAATCCATTTAGTAAAATGTCTTCGAGAAGTAATTCCTTATCATTTGACAACATTCTTGATGATCCAGACAGAGATTCTAGCATCTCCCTTGAATGTCTTCCCATAATTACTTCTAATGCCACTACTCCAAAACCGTATACATCACTCTTGTCATTCACCGTCATTGTTTGCGCCAACTCTGTTTTGCACATCAAAATCCACAAAGTTAGTCATCTTACTAAGAACATGCCTCAAGCAAAATCAGCAAGACTTAAAATATAACTGCACGTCCATGATTCAATATGTTTTCATATGTACTTTAATTGCACCTTTTGTACCATAAATAGAAATAGAGGAATACAAATAATTCTTATTTCTCTCCATTTTGGTTTTTACTTGCATCTTAAGTAATCAATTTTTTATTTTCTTTTTTTTGAAGTGAATTTACAGATTTTGGGAGCATGGACCCAGGATTCTATGTATATATACGATTCTTTTCCCAAAGTAAAAGTGGAAAGCAGCACTTAATTATAAATGCACCAAGATAGTTTTGAGATTACTATATTTAAGAACAATTCTACTATTCTAGCCCCCAAAATAATAATAATAAAGAGAACAATGCTAGAAAATTTTTACAGAATAAAAAAAGATGCCAGATATTACATGGATTACAACAAAAAAAAAAAAAAAAAAAAAAAAAAAAAACCTAGAGATTTTATGATTGACTTGTTTTTAGTTCCTATTCAATAAGAAAAACAATTTACTTAATCACGAAAAAAAATATACTATAACCGTTCTTTTATTAAAATAAAAAATAAAACTTAGTACAAGAGTTGATCCTTAACATCAATATTCCTCAGAGCTTTTCTTTCAGAAAGGAAAAAAAAAACACTGGTTATTTAATATTTTACCCCTTATTGTGAAACAGAGTAGCCAATTCAGTGAAATACTTAAATCCATTTATATATTAAAAAAAAAACACGCTTAAAAGTTAAATCCCATTAAGATAATTGTTCCCCTGTTTTTTTCTTTTTCTGAGTAAAAAGGCTTAAAGGCAATAAAAATAGTTACTTCATAAATCCACCGATATCTAAATTGAAAAAAAAAATGCCATAAAAAAAATAGAAAAACTTTACCTGGGGCCATGTAACCGTAGGACCCAACGACATTGGACTAATTGAAAGAGTCAGGGTTGAGCAACCTGGCCGTGCCAAAGTCGGAAAGTTTTGGCTTGAAATCCCACTCCAGCAGCACATTGTTCACCGAATCATCCCCGTGAACTATCGCTGGCGAACAGTCATGGTGCAAGTATACCAGCGCATGGGCCAGCCCCTGCACTATCTGTTAGAGAGATTACAATATCTATTCTATTACCGTTGAGTAGTGGAAACAATAAAGTCTTATATTGAAAAAACACAAACAAACATAGTGGTATAAATTAAAATAAATGAATTATAGGAATTACTAGTATATAGTAGAGACTATACTACTACTATACACCACCACAACCGTGAGGGCGATTGGGTGTTTAGCACTTTGCGCTTCGTACGTATGCATCCTCGTAAGGAATCAAGGAGCACTTCCTTTTTGAATGCGGTGTATTTCCATATTAAATTTGAATCGTTAATTTGATTAGGTATGATTTAACGGTCGGATTTGAATGATTTCAAATTTAATTTAAACCGTTGATTGAATTATTACAACAAAATAATTGACTAACGGGTATGTCTGTTGAAACATATACGTTTTTGAATGAAAAATGCAACTTTTAATTTTAAAAGGTGTGCATGTTATATCTGATACAACTCTTCATGAACAGACATATCAAAAACTATAAATCTTCAGTTTCTGATGTCAATTTCATATCTTATTATAAAATTTAATAAGATTGCTACTTATTAAGTCTTATTAAATTTGTAACTTTATTGTATCTTGAAGGTAATTTGTCAAAATATCTAATAACAAACTGTTCACTGTGGAGACAAATAAAAATGAGCTAATTTGTTGGAGGTAATTTGTTGATATTCTATTTTCACACTTGGAGAAAAATATGAGCTGCACTTTCTTTGAAGGTTCCGAGTCTTCTGACCACCGTATCCAAATATTTAATGGCTCCAAATTCCAAT
This sequence comes from Ficus microcarpa, assembly GCA_025413485.1. Classification (NCBI taxonomy): domain Eukaryota; kingdom Viridiplantae; phylum Streptophyta; class Magnoliopsida; order Rosales; family Moraceae; genus Ficus; species Ficus microcarpa. The sequence goes on along the minus strand of CM046384.1, from coordinate 4,666,680 downwards.
AGAAGTGAGAACCAACCCAATTCTTGCCGCGCATTTTCTTCTTTTTATAATAGAGATTACCACAAAAATTCTCTTGACTTTCGGGAACTTATGAGGTGTTTGGTGAATGAGTTTAGTTTAAGATTTTTAAATTTTAATAATAATTTTTCAGAAAAGGTAAAAACCTTTTTCAGAAAAGATAAAAAACTTTTTCAGAAAAGGATAAAAACCATGATGAAAAAAATATATTTTAGTTTAAACTAAACTTGAAACCAAACGTGCCCTTAACAAAAGCATGTCTATTTCTTATAAATAAGAAAACAATGCTGATCTAGATGTTAGATAAAGCGGAGCCACTCAATAATATAAAAAGAAATATAATTACAGATTCACAAAAAAAAGGTATAAATTTTGTGTTAAAAAGAGAAAGAGTTTTAAGATGTGTAAATAAATGATCTACAAAAAGTAGTAACTCAATTCTATTCCTGTGTATTGAGGGGGTATTTTTGTTGGATCTTGTCCATCTGAGTTTAGTTTAAGTTCATTTACCTTGTATAAAAGGTTGTTTCTTTTGTCTTTATTTTTGTTTGGTTTGCTATGAAGATTGGGTCCTGTTATTTATTTATTTATTTTCTTTTTAATAAATTGAGGGACAGTTTTAGTTCCTTCCTTCCATTACAAAAAGAAAAAAAAAAAAAAAAAGAAGAAGAAAAAAGAAAACAATGCATAAAATAAGGTACTGGGGAAGAAAGTCAAGTTTGTTGTTGCTGTTGTTGTTTTTTGTTTTTTGTTTTTCCCCTCAATAACTGACGCTAAAATTAAAATTCTCGAATTTAGATGATTTAAAATGAAACTAACATCACATATTCCACATTAAAGGGCTGGAAAATAGAAATATCAATATGCTACCAAAAAGAAAAAAAAAAGTAGAAATATCATAACCTGATTGGCACCCATATTTAATATTTTTTCTATTATGCTCTTTTTAATTAAAAAATTTGAATTAATATGATCCAAACGTTAAGTCTTTTTCTTTTTCTTTTTCTTTATTTTCTTTTTCCCCTCATTTTGTACGACTATTGCATTTAGTATATGGGTTTGGAATGGAATTTTTTATGTTAAATTTTATGACTTTTCAAAAAATTAGTTATAATTTTTGTTAACTTTAAAAAAAAAAAAAAAAGACAAAATTTTGGATGAAAAATTTAGATTTGGACCTCAAAGCCAAACGAACGTTGAATCTATTGCTTCATCTAAAATCCAGTATGTGGTGCTTCAGAAACAACATAGGGAAAAATAATCATGATATTGGACAAGGGAAAAATATATATTACAATGCATCCAAAATGGGTTTTGGTTGGTGTGAATAAGTGCAGTTGTGACCACATCTTTATGAAGGAAATAAAGCAATTGATGAGCCCATTGACTTTAAAAAAAAAAAAAAATCATGTATTGGAAAATATCTTGTTCAAATTTTTTGTGCTCATAGAAGGAGAATCCTTTCCCTATCAAGGTACTGAATCCAAGAAATCAATGCACGAATTTATAGTAGCTAGTTCGCCTAGAATTTGTCCGTACATGTTTCAAGTTCAGAAGTGAAACAACAAAACGTTGTCGTTTAATAATAGCTAGGTACTAAAGAGCACAATATGTTCTCACGGGTGTACTGATAATTACTAGTTTGGTACGAAGCTGATTATCAGTTATGAATGATTTGGGACCTTCCTTTTGACTGTTTTTCTCTCTAATTGTGATTAAGGATGTGAGTGTCGTCAGTTAACTAAACTTTTAAGGGAATCTCCAACTCCGTATAAAATTAATATCCACTAAATCTCATTGGCTCCTAAGGCCAACATTGATGAGATACAAAATCTGTTATTTGGTAATAATTTAATTTGAAATTATTTTAGGAGTTTTCATTCTCAAAATTTATATGTAATTAAATTTTCTTTCTGGTTTCAAAAATTTGTAATGTTAAACCATAATGATCAATTTCACAATAGAAAACGACATAAGGTTTCTTACTTTCAATGTAACAAAGACATTCAAGGAAAAATTACACCGTCTTGTTTAATTGTAAAAGATTGGTAGCATATAATCTGTCTGAAAAAAAAAAATTTTTTTGTTAAATACAAAAAAAAAAATTTCTATTATAGAAGCAAGCAATGGTTTATACTTGATAGGCCAACTAGTGTATTTCATTTTATTGGTTAATAGAAATTTGACTTGACGATTTTGTTTTATTATTATTATTTTTGGTTCTTATTGTTTGCTAGATTAGTCGTTGTTTAGGTTAGTTTTGACCTTTTCTACAAGCCAATCAAGACTTCACTAGTTTACTTCATGTAAAACAGACAGTTAACAGTGGGTCCGAAGACTGAAGACAAGTCTTTGTTTGATAAATTTGTTGGTAATGAAATTTTTAAGTTAGAGTTGATTGGCTTTTTAAAAATCAGTTATAAATTTTGTTAGATTTTCAGAAAGTGACAAAAATATAAATGAAAAAAATACAGTTTAGTTAGAGTTAAACTAACTTACCAAACAGAACATAAGCTTCTATGTGGAATATGGTTTGAGATGAAAATTTTAAGTTAAAATTAGTTTACTATTCAAAAACTAGTTATAATTTTTATTAATTTTTCAGAAAAAAGTAAAAACTGATATGAAAATTTTATGTTCATACCTGAAAACCAAACAAAGCATAAGTACATCTTTTAAAGTCTTCATACTACTATTTTAATTTTTAATTTTTAATTTTGTCAAAGAAATTAAATTAGGTCGAACCATCAGTCTTCTTCTTTTTAAAGAATAAGTAAAAGGAAAAACAACTTTGAATGGAAGGAATTTGATTTTAAAGTCTTCATACGCGTGCAGAAGTAAGGTGCAAATTCAATTATACCTTAAAATTCTAATTCTTAATTATTCATATTTCAAACTTTGAATAACAAAAATCTGCTTTAATACTTAATCAATTCACAAATTTGTGGATTCTAAAATTTTAAATTTGTTTTTGTTTTTGTTTTTTTTTTTTTGAATTGTGGGTGATGGAACTTGAACTTTATACTTTATATTGGAGTCAAGTGAAATTACCTCTAATTTATTCGTTTAGAAGGAAAAAAAAATGAAGATAAAGATTGTTACATTGTAATATTAGTTTAGAATTTTGGTTCAATTCACATTTTCTAATAGAAAAAAATCTTGACCATCACCCTCAAGATAATGTAGTTTCATAATAAGATATTATTATTTTAGAAAGAAAAATGATTCATATCATGGAAGAAAAGTTTCATGATAAATCATGAAACTAAAAATAACTTATTAGGGGTAAAAAATAGGGACAAAGTAGTCATTTTGATTTTACAGACTATATACAGAATTTTGACACTTGATAATTCATGATATTTATGATAATACTTTTAATAATGTGTATCATTACTCTCTTAGAAATTGTGAATTTAGACGCTATAAGTTTAGAAACCATAAAATAGACACTAAATAATTATCTTGTTAGTAGTTGAGATCAAAAGCTTCTAATTATATATGTATGTGTGTGTCGTGTTAAAACCCATTGAGCTATGGAAAATAAAAGAAACTACTTAATCTAAACTTATGTTTGGTGTGTTTGGTGTCTCAGTTTGAAGTGAAAATTTTAAGTTAAAATTGCTTGATTTTTTAGAAATTAGTTATTTATTTATTTATTTTTCCCGGGGGTAAAGACATGGTTGATTAGGAAAGTCCTTGCTGGTAATTGATTGTGGGAGGATGCCTTTGGCATTATAAGGTGGTTCGTGTTTCATCTTAAAATTATTGACTCAAAAAGTCAATAGTCAACATTCCGCACTCAAACGGTTAACTTGCGTCTACCTCACTCATCACAGATCACGAAGCTCGATTCACGTTTTAACCTTTTTCTTTGTGCTTGTGCTTGTCGTAGATTTTTGGCAGTAATTGCACCACACTTTTACTGCCTTAAATAAGAATCCACCACTAGCAGCAGTAAAGATGGCCGACCAAGTCAAGGGGTCTTCTCTACCACATGCTTGAGGTCAATTGTTGTTTTCCGTGGGAGGGCAAAATTTTTTTTTTTTTTTTTTCTGTTGGTATTTGGCCCCCCCCCCCCCCCCCCAAAAAAAAAAAAAAGAAAAAAAGAAAAAGTTTGAGGAGAAGCTCTAGGTGAGAAGCACGCAAAATTAAAAATAGCAAAATATAACATCTTTTAGAGTTCATGGATCATGAAAAAAATTTTAGAATTCAGCCTGAGTTTACTATTGCATTTTAGCATTTGATAATGAACTGCTTCTTTGCATTACAAAACTGGAAAAAAAAAAAAAAAAAGTGGTTTCTTTAATTAAAAGAAGTTTCAAAGCAGCTCCTTCTTACTCCCTATTAGAAATGACTTATCGTTTAATTCATTTTTGCGCCGACGACATAAAATATTTTAGGCCACAAATGATCGGTTGTCACATGACAAATAGAAGCAAACTTTTAGGTAAAACGACACATCGCCATGTATACTCTAGAGGAGAACCACATGCGGTTTTTGAAGAAACGGCAGAAATTTCTGATGTATTCAAGGACATGATCACAAGAACACCAACATGCTACATAGGACATCTAAAAATAAACGACATCACCCTTCTAATCAATTGTAGGACGTCATTTTGCTTGTAAACTAGATAAATGTCGTTTTCTCCAAACGACAGGATTTTAAAAATGAATTTCATGCAATTTTCTTTTAACCTAAACGACATCCTGCTTTTTGTTAGGCCAAAAAAATAAAAAAAGTCGTTTCAACTAAACACCAGAGAGAGAGAGAGAGAGAGAGAGAGAGAGCAGGAAAGGAAAACAACGACATGTTTCTTAGAGAAAAAAAAAAAAGACTAGTCGTTTTAACAAACACCAGCACCTAGGAAAGCATTAAAAGATAACATGTTTCTGAACGAGCAACATTCAATTCCAACAAAAGAGTTCAACCCTTTCTCGAACTTAAACTGGGGGAAAAAAAAAAAGGAAAAGAAAAGAAAGCAAATAAAAATCTGTTATGATAACGGGCTACACATACTACGGGATAAGAAACTATAAGAACATGGAGTGGATTTTATTAGAAACAAACTCCTACTACTTACGGTTTCGTCGATGATCAGCATCTTTAAAGGTCTGAGAGAGAAGCGCCGCCGGTCCTGACCGATAGTTGTTGCGCCACATAACGCATGGTAGGTCGTAACTCAGGCGAGGCTTTTGTGCAGCACAATGCTAACCTCATGACTGTGTCCACTGCTGCTGATATTCCACCCGTTGGAGGCAGCAATCGCTGGTCTAGCACGTCCTTCAATAGCAATTCCTCGTTGTCCGCTAATGCTTTCGACGGTGCTGATACTGCTTCCAGAAGTTCACCAGGGTGTCTTCCCATCATGGTTTCCAGAGCTACCACTCCAAAACTATACACATCACACTTTTCTGTAACCCGCATTGTGAAAGCCAACTCTGCCAACAATATCACCCAGTTGAATAAGCAAGATTAGCCAATTCTTTGTCATCACAAAATTGATGTAGAATTAGATTTTGAGAAAAGAGTATGTTATGCTTTCAAGAAGGGGAACATCGAACTATTGAAATATTTTTAATTTATTACCTGGGGCCATGTATCCGTACGATCCAGCAACTCCGGTCCAGTTGGAAGAATCCGGATTTAACAGCCTAGCAATGCCAAAGTCTGACAATCTTGGAACAAAATCGCCTTCAAGCAAGACATTGTTCAGAGAGATGTCGCGATGCACGATTGGCAGAGAACAGTCGTGGTGCAAGTAGGAGATTGCATGCGCCAGTCCTTGCACGATTCTCACCCTCGCGTTCCAGTCAATCAGATTCTCTACCTTGCTTTCCGAATTACCATATAAAGCTTTCGCAAGATTGCCTCTCGTTGCATATTCATACACCAAGTACATGAAACCCTTCCTTGAACAGAATCCATACAGCTTGATGATGTTTCTGTGCCGGATTTCAGTCAGTATCCGTCTCTCATTCTGAAAACTTGCTCGAATCACTTCTGGAATATCAGTGGAATCTAAAGTATGTAGCTGCTTCACTGCAAGAACCAGACCCGATTGCAAAACCGCCTTATAAACGGAACCAGAACCTCCTTGGCCGATGCAGTACTTGTCATCAAAGTCTTCTGTGGCCTCCAAAATTTCCCCAAACTTGAATTGTCCATCCCTCTCCCATATCAATGACTCTGAACTCTGAATCAAGTTCGGACGCTTCCTTTCCTCCTTAACTTTAGCACACAGTATGAGAGTTACGGTGATGACAGTGATAAAGACTACTAGGCCACAAATGAGAGCGAGGACACAAATAAGAACCTTGTTACTTTTCCTCTTAGGGCTTTCACATGGAGAAAGCCCCACAATGTTTCCACACATACCAGAGTTTCCAACAAAAGCATTTGCTGACACATTCCGGAAAGTGCTTCCAGTTGGGACTGGACCTGTCAAGTTGTTCCACGAAAAATCTATGGAAGATAGACTGACCAAGTTGGAAAATGACAACGGTATTTGCCCCGATAGATTGTTATGTGAGACATTGAGAACTTCCAACATTGCAAGTCTAGAAAGGCTTGAGGGAATTTGACCAGAGAGTGAATTGCTACTTAGATCCAACATATAATTCAAGGAAACCAAGTTCCCTAGCTCCTCTGGTATTTCACCATATAGAATATTGTGGCTAAGATTCAAGCTCAGAAGTCTTTTACAACCAAGCCCTTTTGGTATATTCGCCGTTAAATTGTTTGCCGACAAATCAAGAGTTTGTAAGCCAGACATATTGGCAAGACTTCGAGGGATTTCCCCACTCAAATGATTGTTGCTAAGATTGAGCGTGAACAACTTGCCAATATTACCCAGTTGGGTTGGAATTTCGCCGGTCAAGTCATTGGAATCAAGGCTCAATATTTGCAACTCAGTTAACCTTCCAATCTCAAGGGGAATCTTACCAGAAATTTTGTTTCTGCCCATCTGCATGCTAGTGAGATCCTTACATTCTCCCCATAGAGGTGATAATTGACCAACAAACTGATTGTCATCGAGGGAGATGAAATTAAGTTTTGGATGAACACCAAAAGCATTTGTAATGTTTCCATTGAGCTTGTTCCCACCAAGCCTTACTCGGAATAATCCTGAGCAGTTTCTAAAACACTCGGGCAATGACCCTGAAAAGTTGTTGTTAGCAATTGAAAAATTCACAAGAGAATACCCGCTGCACAATTCTGGTGGCATTTCTCCGAAGAATGTGTTGTTGGAAAACTTGACAGATTTCAAATATGGACTATGCTTTCCAAAATCACTGGGAATTCTTCCTGAGAATTTATTTGTCATCACTGAGAATGTTTCTAAATTATTTAGGCTAGAAATATTATCTGGTAATTCTCCTGACAATTGGTTTTCAGAGAGGTCCAGTTTCACCAGCTCCTTCAAGTTTCCTATCTCTGAGGGAATCGGGCCTGATAAGTTATTTTGAAGCAGATAAAGTGTTTGGAGCTTCGTTAGTTGCCCGATTTCGGGTGGAATTTGACCTGAGAGTTGGTTTCTGGATATTTTCAAGTCCGTCAGCTCCTTCAAGTTTCCTATCTTTGAGGGAATCGAGCCTGATAAGTTATTTTGATACAAATAAAGTGTTTGGAGCTTCATTAGTTGCCCGATTTCAGGTGGAATTCGACCTGAGAGTTGGTTTCCGGATATTTCCAGGTCCGTCAACTCCTTCAAGTTTCCTATCTCTGAGGGAATCGGGCCTGATAAGTTATTTTGATACAGATAAAGTTTTTGGAGCTTCGTTAGTTGCCCGATTTCAAGTGGAATTCGACCTGAGAGTTGGTTTCTAGATATTTCCAAGTCCGTCAGCTCGTTCAAGTTTCCTATCTCTGAGGGAATCGGGCCTGATAAGTTATTTTGATACAGATAAAGTACTTGTAGCTTCGATTGTAACGTCTCACATGCTACCTAACAATAAGTTAGAAAATTAACATTAAAATTAACATGGATAATGTGATGAGATAGTAATTTCTTAATTCTAATGTTATGTTGAGTTATTTTTCACAAGTGACGCGACAAGAACTCAATGTGCTAGAATAAAGTTTATGTCAAATTGATGAATTTTAATAGTGATTTGATAATTTTGTATGATAGTTTAATTAGAGAAATATATTGAATATAAGAATGTTGCGTAATATATATCTATATTTGTAGTATGATGTATATAGTTATATACTTGTATGTATATATATGTATATAGCAATTGGAAAAAGGAAGAAAAAAATGAGAATGTTGAATTGAAAACGTGAAGAAGAGAGAGAGGAGGGGGGGGGAGGGAAGTATGTTATCCAGAAAAGACCTATTTGATATGATGTTAATTTTCAACTCAATTATGAACCTCTAAATGTACAAAATTATTTCTATAATCTAGATAACTTATAGAGCTTTTCATAAGCTTTACAACGCCTACTCATTTATGGAAAATTGATATTGGAGTAAGAAGTTATGACCTATATACTATCCGGATACGTACTAGTCACCAACTAGTATACTATGTGCAATTGTAGGCGTGAAAATTTTAGAAGTTGACCTAGTTGTTTCCTTTTCCTCCCATACATTTTCACACCCCAATGACAGCCATTCCCCACATATTAAGAGACAATTAAACCAAAGAATTCAATCCCAATTAATTCCAAAATTGATTTGGGATTAAATTACTCACAATTTGTTTTATAATATTCAAAATTTCCCTTTTTACACGCTCTCTCTCTTTCTGTCATTTCTCTAGTCTCCCTTTCCCTATCATTCTCATTCTCTTTCTCTGTTCTCTCTACCCCTCTCACACACACAAACAAAGAAAAAAAAGATCTACCAAACCTCCGAATTCTTCCAAGCCAAAATCAAAGGATTTCAAAGTATGTTTTGGTATTATTTGACGATGATGATGATTTGTTATTGTTTTGGTTTGAGATCCTTCGATGGACTAGATGATTTTCTCGATGATTTTCTTCAAGTTAGTTTGAGAAAAGGATGAGAAATATCCATTTAAATGATGATTAAGGGACGCTGTATGATTGATTGACGATGATTTATTGTCTTTTATCAACAAGATGATTTTAGGGTTTTTGAGTTCTTAATTCATGATTTTGTTGGTATTGTAATTTAATATTTTATATATTAGAAACATATCTTAAGGCTGTTTTTGTGTGTATGAATCGTGTACGTTATGGTGATAATTTTTATATTTTAATGAATTTCAGATTTGACCACTACTACTGGAAATTTCCAGATTTTTTGATAAGTATTCCAAATTGTTTTTGAGGATGCAAACAGACTCTATTTTTAATAAATTTGTATTGTTGGAAAGCTCTGGATGTCTAATTTCATTTGAAATCTGTTTCATATCGTTTGGAGACATATGTGAATTTTTGTGATTTTTCAAATTGGTAGAGGTCCGGCTTCCAGTTTATGTAAAATTTTAGTAATTAGATTCAAACTATATTTGAGGCTCCAAACAATCTCGGTTTTTAACAAATTAGGTACCCTTAGAAAAATCTGGATGTCAAATTTTGTTTACAATTGGTTTCAGATCATTTGGAGTCCTATACGAATTTTTATGAATTTTTGAAGAGAAAGAGATCTGACTGTTAGTTTTTGTAAAGTTTTATAATTTTGTGAATTTGTTCGATTTTTGTGTTTTGATGTTATTGAATGATGAAATAAGCCTATTAGGCACTATTATGATACGATGAATATGTTTGATTAATTATTATGGGCTTTTGTTGATTTTATTATATTTATTATTAATGGCATGAACGGTTCTAAATGCGAGCACCCAAGACCTCAATCGCGTGTCACCATCGGAAAATTTGAAAAGGTTAAATAAGGCGTTTATGTAAGTACACTCTCACTTACAACAAGAATTAAAGATTTGGGAAGTATATGTTTTAATATTGATGATGATGTTATGATGTTCTTAAATAATACTTCGCATACGATGATGTTTTGATGAAAAGTATATATATTATATGTATATGTATTTTATGTTTTAAAATGGTGTTGTACACCTTTGATGATGATGATGATGTTGTTTGGCGAACGGATTTTTTGTTACCATTGGTTTGGGATTTATTACCCCATTCCTTCCGTGACTAGTGTGCTATGATGGTACAACGCCGAACCTCATATATGATGGTTTTAAAAATTAAAAAATTTTTAATTGATGTTTATATTTATGATGATAAAAGAAAAATTTTTATTTACATTTGTGAGATTTCAATGTCTTACTAAGCACTTGTTTATGTAAGTTAATTCATGTTACAGATAAAGGAAATTGTAAGATATAATATTGGAGGAACTTTGAGCAGAAACGGGATGATGTGTAATAAGCAAACGGGAGGAATGATCATGAGATAAACATTTTAATTTCAAATAAAGTTTTGAGACTTTAGTTTATTATTATTTGATTAGATGATTCATATGAACTTAAAATTTACTCCATGATTTAGGTGTTTTAAAATATATACATATATATATTAATTATGAAGGTTATTTTGATAAAGTTTTTTTTTATAAAAAAAATCCTAGAGTTTTCTAAAATTATTTAAATAAAGTTTTTTGTAATGTTAATATTTTTATTTCAAGTTTAATATTTTTTACAATTTTATACAAGATAAATAATTAAATAATAAGTCAACTGTAACGGTTCATGAGGGGTCGTTACTGTAGTTGCTCGATTTCAAGTGGAATTCGACTTGAGAGTTGGTTTCTGGATATTTTCAAGTCCATCAGCTCCTTTAAGTTTCCTATCTTTAAGGGAATCGGGCCTGATAAGTCATTTTGATATAGATAAAGTGCTTGGAGCTTCGTTAGTGGCATGATTTTAGGTGGAAGTAGAGTTGGTTTTTGAATAGGGTAAGTTCGTCAACTCCTTTGAGCTTCCTATTTTTGAGGTAATGGGTCCCAAGAATTCATTTTGGTCTAGAAAAGGATTTGGAGTTTTCTCAGTTGCCCAATTTCGGATGGAATTTGGCCCGAGAGTTGGTTTATAGAGAGATCAAGATGAATTAAAGAAGACAAGCATGAAAATTTAGACCAGTCCGGAGATTCCAAGTAGTTGTCTCCAAGGTCCAACTACCATACCTTTTGCAGATTCCCCAGTTGATGAGGGATGCTATCATTGAAATGGTTGTTGTGAAGACTCAGAAACCGTAGCTCTGTCAATTGGCTGATCTCCATAGGTATTTCTCCTTCAAAACCGTTGTTGCTCAAGTCCAAGAAAGTAAGCTTGGAGAGGTTACCAATGGCTGGTGGAATTTTCCCACTGAGATTGTTGTTGTTGAGGTTAAAAACCGTTACAACATTAAGGAACGGAGTGAAGTTGAACTGGTTGAGTGTTCCCTGTTGAACCGAAGAAAATATAAAATATTAAAGAAAATTCTTTTATTAAAAAAAAGAGAAAAAAATGGAAATTAAATTGGGTGGTAATCCTTCAAAATAGGAACTGGCCAATCAGATTTAAATTTTGCGAAAAGAAACCAATTAAATTGAGTGTTGTGAATAGCAATCCTAAATTAAGAGAATGAAAAATCAAATTGAAATAATGAAAAAAAGAACCAATCACAATAAAAGTGGTAGATATACATATAACTACCCACCCTAATTCCACAAAATATTGGACGGTAACTTCCATTCAATAGAAGCTCGTGGGGGAGAAGGCAAAATAACTACGTCCCACATTTGCCTATTAAAAAGGCAACATCAGAAGCACCTTTAAAAAATAAAAAAAAAGAAGGCATTTTGAGACCCAAAAAAAAAAAAAAAGTTTGGGCCGACCAACGGCAGAGAAAAAAAGTGAGGAAAGAGAGAGAGAAAAAAACAAGTCCATATGCATCCACAGCCAGAGAAATGAAAAAGAAAGAAAGAAAAGAAAAGAAAAGAAGAAAGTGCAGCAAAGGTGAGAGAGAGAGAGAGAGAGGGAAAAAGAAAAAAAAAAAAGAGGATGCCGTTTAGCTGGTCTAATGAAAGCTATTTTGTATTGTTCGCCGTATATAACAAAGACAATACACTAATCTGAATTTATTAATAGATCAGCTGTAGTTGTAGCCTCGAAAATATGTTTTTCGATTTCTTCAACATTCTTGATACGCATGAAACGGGTGGAAGGCGGATAATAGTATTCGCGTTGCTCCTAATTATAAGTTCCCTTTCAATTATATAACAAGGTTTGTAAAGTGTAACTGAACAATCTTTTTTCACAGCTACTAACCAATCGCATCCGTGTGACGAGCCAGCAAAACTTTGTTGATTATATAATGGCACTGCTATCTTGGACTTTAGAATGTTGTCAGCAATATCAGAGTTCTCTTACACTTTCATTTGGTACTAGAAGCATATTTGAGCCTGGTGGTTGTTCAATATTGTTTTATTTAAAAACAAAAAACAAAAAAGAATATCGACTTTATTGTGATTACTCTTTGCTACGACATTCCATGAAGCACAAACACCACTGAATTGCAAGTACTCCACTATTGTTTCCATCTTTCTCCTTATCCTGCTTTGTCTCATTCTACCATGAAGGCCAAAAAAATTAGGGATTCTATACCTTGGGTTAGAATCTGCTTTTTTTCTTCCTATCAGGGTCAGACTTCGTCTTCCCATTATGAAATGCCTAAGTCGCAATCACCAGCGAATTAACAAACAATGGGCGATGGGTAATAGACCATTGTCTGTTCACCATACATTCAGAAGCTCAAACTGGGGCCCGGCCCAACTTTTGATTCACTGTCCTCCATATAAGGGACCTATGAATATCAAACAATGGTCCATCGATCACTCAATATTGGTCTCATCGACCTCCTAAAACTCGTAAAATTACTAAGTGTTGCGATCAGCTTAACATTTCGCTCAACATGACGAACGATGAACGACGACACTCGATTGCCCGAGGCATGCCTAATTATTATCCATTACAAGTGGCGCTCAGTTCATTGTTCGACACTCACCTAGAGCGAACGGTGAACGATGGAAGATCGACTTCCATAACCGTCAAGCCCATGATCAATCGTGGCCTACGTTTTTACTCACGTTCCAAAGTATTAGGGTAGTGGGGAACTATCCACTACCATTCTAAAAATTTGAATCCACTACTCTTCCTCTATAAACAAAGGAAAATTCCTCATATTTGGGGGGATTCTTCCTTTTACTTATGAAAACTTTGCCAAAATATACCCGGAAATTGTAACTTGTACTCAAATTCATATATAGTAAAACTCCAGACTCAGATAATGTAGCACATTTCTGGTGAACCTCTCTAAATTTCGGTGTTGTAATCTTTATTATTTACTATTGCTTTATCATTTACATCATTTTTCTGTTATGATTGTTTTATGATTCTCATATGTGATGACTAAGGACCCTAATATTTCATGTTTGTTGATTTCATATTGATCTAACTCAAATTAGAATTTGACCCTAGATCCTAGCATCTACACTTCCAAAAAATTTTCTGTGGGTTCTATACCAATTGGTTAGGAAACCTCTAAAAAAGAAAATAAATATTTAACATCGGTTAGTGAATTCTAACTATTAAAAAAATTCAAAACAGTATCATAATGATATTGTAAGTATCATTAGAAAAAATAAGAAATTTTATATAACATTTAAACTTTATAAACTAACCATTAAAAAATTCCAATAATAAAAAATAAAATAAACTATCATAATAATGTCATAATTGTCATAAAGAATCTAAATCATCCTAAAAAATTAGGTTTTTTTTTATGAAATCTAAATCATACTTAAGAAATAGGTTATAAAAAATCTAAATTTTATTAACAAACAATCACTATAATAAAGAACCAGTTATTAATGTAAAGATACAACAATGATGAATAAATAAGGGAAAAAAAATAAGAATCATGATGAGAGAAAATGATGTTAAATATAGTAAAAGGGTAAAATTAATACTATGAATGGTTGTTTGTATAAAAATGGACATTTATGTAATATTATAAAAAATGAACAAATTTTAAAATGGATCCTAAAAATATACTTTTTGTGTAATTATTTCAATTAATAAAAATTAATGTCAAACGGGCCTACTAAAGGTCATGACAGGCCTACAAAACAATCGAAGCCCAGAAAGAGGGTGGAGCCCAAATGCGAATATGGCCTTAATCTTTTCTTTTGCCTAATGCCACGGCTATGGTGTTTGTTCGCAAAATTAAAGAAAAGCATGAAGCTATATCCTGAAGAAGAGGGCAAAGAAGTAGGCAAGTGTGACTATGGAGTTTAATTAAAAATAAAAAATTAAAAAAAAATTAAAACTCAAATATAAGAACTACGATGACTTGATGTCATTTCGGATATATAGATAATCTAGTCACAAAAATTAAGTTCAGTTAAAATTTCAAATTTCAAATCAAATTCCACAAAACATAGGTATGCAACCTAAATTAAGTGAGGTGCAAAGTTTAAAAAAAAAAAATCTCAAAAGTCAAAGTGAGGTCATTCACCACAAAATTCCAAAATCCAAACAAAATCAAAATGAGCCCAAATCCAAATTACCTCAAAAATACCCAAAATCTCAAGTCCAAAAAAAAAAAAAAAAATAAATAAATAAATAATAAATAAGAACTACAAGTGACTTGATTCCTCAACGGGATATGTAGGCATCTCAGTCAAATTTTTCTCTAGTGCATCCGCAATTCAAATAAACCCAAATTCCCCTTAAACGATTATCATAATCCGAACTAAAAGATTTTTTCTTTTACTACGAGATTGTAATTAAGAGGTTATTCTTATAACTTTGAATAGGTTGAACTTAAAAAATAATAAACTCCTATGCTACCAAATCCCAGCGTAGTGAAATTATATTGTTTGTAGAATATTATCATTTTATTTTTGGTATATATTTTTTGCGTCAACATTGAACATACCGTCAGGTTCAAGCTGGTTAGGTTTATCTGGGAGACTTCTCCGGTGAAGTTGTTGCAGACAACGCAAGTCCAGTTGCAGAGATGGTTGAGGTTGGTAAGAGACCATGAATTCAGAGCAGTTGGAGAAGACAGGCTGTTCTTCCATTTCACGAGAGCTTCTGCTTGTGTTCTTCGCGAGGAAGCAATCTTCAACGGAAGCAAAGAAAGCAAGAGGAAAAGAAGTAGGCGAGAAAAATGAGTGTTTGGAACTGCTTTCATGGCGTTGATGTCTTCTTTTGTACACTTTTACGAGGGAGAGAAATAAAGAAGGAAATACAGTCTCAAATTTGAGCTGCAAAGTATTCAAACCTCACTTTTTCCCTCTTTCTGTTTTCTTTGTGGTCTTATATTGAACAAATCCTCACTAATACCACTGTTGTTCCGCTCAAGTTTATAGTTGTAATGAAACGATACTGAAACCAACAAATAAAGTTAAATCAAAATTCAGAAGCTGAAGTCCACTTCAAAACACGCCCAACACAACCACTCTGGACAGGGGAGAAAGGAAATGAGAACCAAAACTTTGACCAACATAAATCAAAACGCGTCTTCAATGAATAACAAAATAGTAGAAGAAAGCTTTAAATTGATTTGTTTGAAATTTCCATGCTGATACGAGAAGAACTGAAATTGGTAAGTTGTACTAGTGCGATTGCAAGTTGTCTGTTCTATCATTCGTGGCATTGTGGGACCGTTTCTGACTTTCTGTTTCCTTGCAAAAATACACAATATAAAGTCTCACTAATTTTCATGTGATTCGTACTCACGAGTATATGTGGTTCACGAATCTTTTGCAAGGGATGAACGTTCTTGGTGAGTTCTAAAGTTGGACTTACATAATTCAGTACCCGTTAACATTAAAAAATTAAAGAGAGAGAGAGAGAGAAAAGAAGCCTTGTATAAAGTGGTGGATATGGACAATTATTTTGTTTGAAATATTCCATGCTCATAAGAGGACAGAATTACGGTGGGTCATCACTCATCTTGACTCAAGTTTCCAAGTCTTCACCGATAATGATAGGTATAAACCGTCAAACAGACTAATTCAAAATTCAAAAAAACTATAATAAGAGTTTTTAAAATTTTAGGGGTAAATCTGTGAAAGATCCAACTCATGTGTTTCTTTATTTCTGTCTCATTCATGTCTTTTCAATAATATCATGACAAAATTAGTATAAATGAGATTGATAAATAATAAATTACAAAAATTACATTATAATTTGGAATGAACTAAATTTCCTTACTTACAACCGAATAATTGATTAATGAAATACATTATTTTTTAAAATATATGTGAAATCACAAGATTTTCCAAAAAAGAAAAAACAAAATCAAGTAAAGGACATTAAAATAAATTTTTTAACTAAATCAACATGTAGATATAGTCTTTTCTCTTAAAAAAAAAAAGGTCGATGAAAGATGTCAGATTAAGTGGCAAGATAATTTGTTACTTTCTACATCGCTATATAAACATATAAATATATATTTACTTGGAGGATGAGAGATTTAAAATCTACATTTTTTTTCTTTCTTGTGATGAAGTTGGTGTAAAATTATTGCTTGATAATGATTTGCACATGTGCCGTGTACGTTTCTGTCCTTCAAATACATCAACATTTTAGATGATAAACAATATGTCGTTTTCTTAGTTAATTTGTAGAAGGCAGCTCGTAAAAAAAAAAAATAAATAAATAAAATAAAATAAAATAAAAAAGACAGTTTAAGTTGATTCCAAACAACAAAGTTTTTGTTCAATATCACGACACGTCGTTTTTTCCACTCAAAAGTCAGCGAACTTTTTTTTTTTTTTGGGTCGGTGGGGGGGTGAATCAGAATAAGCAATCAACACCTTCAGCAAACATATATTCTTGAACATTTCAAAGAAAAAAAATTCTTGAACATGTTTTTGTGATTAAACAACATCAAACTTCAAATTACAAATGATATTTATGTCGTGCTTGACTAGTTAAAATGCAAAACCACAAGGAACTAATGGAGGATACACACAGTTGAGAAAAACTCTCAGAGTGAAATAAAATACAAAAAACTTTCCAAATTCAAAAGAAAACCAAAAAAAGTACTATTTTGATTGAGCAACCAGCCATTACTACTATATTATCCCTCCTTTTTAATTAATCTCTTCGTTCTGTTTCTGAAAGCCGGCAAGTTGGTTGATGGTTAACGTCCTTAATGGCTCCGAGACAGAAGCGCCGTGGTCCCTGGCTGATAGTTGTTGCGCCACAGAACGCATGGTGGGTCGTAACTCGGGAGACGCTCTTGTGCAACACAACGCTAAGCTCACCACTAAAACCACTGTAGCTGATAATCTACCGGTCGGAGGCAGTAGCCGCTGGTCCAATACGTCCTTCAATAGCAATTCCTCGTTGGCTGCTAGCGCTTTTGATGGAGCTGAGATTGACTCCAGCAGTTCTCCTGGATGTTTTCCCATCATGATTTCCAAAGCTACCACTCCAAAACTATACACATCACACTTTTCCGTTACCCGCATTGTGAAAGCCAGCTCTGCACAAGCAATGAATTAACAAGCCAGATTAGCCAATTCTTAGTCATCACATGCATTTCCGGTTAATTAGCAAGAAGTGTGTATAAAAATGTCGGACTAATATTACCTGGGGCCATGTAGCCATATGAACCAGCAACATTTGTCCAGTTGGACTGATCAGGGCTTAGCAATCTTGCCGTGCCAAAGTCCGACAAACGGGGAACGAAATCACCTCCAAGCAATACATTGCTAATAGACACATCGCGGTGCACGATTGGAGGTGAGCAGTCGTGGTGCAAGTAGGAAATTGCATGCGTCAGTCCTTGCACAATCCGCACCCTTGCGTCCCAGTCCATTGGATTTTCTGCCCTGCTTTCTGAATTGCCATATAATGCCTTGGCAAGACTGCCTCTCTTAGCATATTCATACACCAAGTACATGCAACCCTTCCTTGAACAAAAACCGTACAACTTGATGATGTTTCGGTGTCGGACTTCTGTCAAAGTCTGGATCTCATTCAGGAAGCTTGTCCGACTTATTTCTGAAATATCACTTGAATCTGACATATGCAGCCGTTTAACTGCAAGAACCAGCCCTGAATGCAGAACTGCCTTGAAAACAGTACCAGAACCTCCTTTCCCGATACAGTACTTGTCATCAAAGTCTTCTGTGGCCTCCACGATTTCCCCAAACGTAAATATTGCTTCTTTTTTCCAGATCAAGGACTCCGGTGTGTTGTCTTTGGAGTTAGGAGTGCATTTTTTGTCTTTTCCCACCACCTTGTATTTATAACAGAACATAGCAGTCATAGCAAGGACAGTTGCAAAGACTACTAGGCCAGAAACAAGACTCAAGACAAGAATGAGAACCTTTTTGCTTTTCTTGGTAGTTTTGTAGCAGGGAGCAATTCCTTTAACATGACCACACAAACCGGGATTTCCAACAAAAGCAGTTGCTGGGGCGTCCTGGAAAATGCTTCCGCTTGGGATTGAACCTGTCAAGTTGTTGTAGGAAAAGTCTATGGAAATAAGACTATGCATCCCGGAAAACGACAATGGAATTTGGCCTGATAGATGGTTGTATGAGACATTGAGAATCTCCAAGGATGAAAGCTTGACGAGGTTTGAGGGGATTTGGCCAGAGAGATTATTATTGCTGAGATCCAACATGTACCGCAACGAATCCAAGTTTCCAAGCTCTTGAGGTATTTCACCTGATAGAATGTTGTGGCTAAAATTCAAGCTCATTAAATTCTTGTAATTGCTAAGCCACATTGGTAAGCCACCTGTGAGATTATTTGCTGACAGATCCAGAGATGCAAGCTCTGTAAGCTTAGAGAGGCTTTGTGGGATTTTCCCTTTAAAATGATTGTTGCCGAGATTGAGCGTGTATAATTTGCCTAGATTTCCTAGTTGGGTTGGTATTTCCCCAGTCAAGTAGTTGGAATCAAGGCTTAATTTTTCCAACCATGTCAACTTTCCGAGCTCACTTGGGACTTCACCACTAATTTTGTTTCTATCCATCTGCAAATCAGTGAGATTTTGGCATTCTCCCCAAATAGGAGACAATTCACCAACAAATTGGTTGTCACTAAGATAGATTAAATAAAGATTTGGATGAAGGCCAAAAGCATTTGTTATGTTTCCGGTGAACTTATTGCCATCAAGTCGTACTCTGGTTAATTCTGAGCAGTTTCTCAAGCACTTCGGCAATGAACCTGTGAAACTGTTATAGTTTACTGTAAAATTTTCAAGGGCGAAACCACTACACAGTTCCGGCGGCAGTTCTCCAGAGAAGGAATTGTTTGAAAAGCTAACAGTTTTCAAATTAGGGCTATTCTTCCCGAAATCTCTCGGTATACTTCCTGAGAAATTATTGTCAAGAATAGAGAATCTCTGTAACTGAATGAGTCCTGAAATAGTATCCGGCAATTCTCCAGATAATTGGTTAATGTTGACATCAAAGTCCTGAAGTGTTACTAGATTTCCAATCTCTGGCGGGATCGTTCCAGTGAATCTATTTTTGAAAAGTTGCAGGGAAACAAGGTTTGTGAGATTCCACAGTGTAATTGGAATTGGACCCGAGAGTTGGTTTTCTGACAGGTCCAAGCGCCGCAGTTGCTTCAAGTTTCCTATCTCGAAGGGAATTGGACCTGAGAGTTGATTCTGGGAGAGGTCCAAGCCCGTAAGCTCCTTCAAGTTTCCTATCTCTGAGGGAATTGGGCCAGAAAAATTATTTTGGTAGAGAAAAAGGATTTTGAGTTTCGTCAACTGACCAATTTCGAACGGGATTTTCCCATTGAAGTTGTTGCTATCAAGTCGCAATGAGGAGAGTAGAGTCCAATTGGAGATCAGGTCAGGTGATAGTGAACCAGAAAAAAGAGTATCAGAAAGAGCTAATTGAGAAATGTTGTTGAGATTGGACCATAATGAAGGAAGTTCCTTCCAAATTTGACTCTCCGGAAGGCCCAAGGTGCAATTTGTACCAAGACCAAGCTTGCAATGAGTTAGAGAGCTTGAAAATTTAGTATCAACGTGGAGGTAGGAGACTTTCCTGTTTTTGTCTATAATAGAAGTCCCAAAGGAATTTCTATAGAATTCAAAAATTTCGAGACCAGTTATAAGACCAATCTCATCAGGAACCAGACCACTTAAAGGGTTAAGTCCAACTCGAAGGTGTTTTAGATTGGAAAGCTTTGAAATGTTTGGTGACAGGGATCCCTCAAATTGGTTGTTAGTGAGGTTAAAATACTCAAGCTTGGCCAGATTGGTGAATACAGAATCTGGTATTTGGCCGGTCAAAATGTTCTGGGATAGGTCGAGGAACGTCAAGTTCCTGCACCTGAATATGAAATCTGGGAATCCTTCACTAACGCTATTCAAATAAAGATCAAGGTATGTCAACAAAGGCATGCTTGAAAACTTAGACCAATCAGAATTTTCCAAGTAGTTTGCTCCAAGGTCCAAGTACCATACCTTTTGCAGATTGCCCAATTGATATGGGATGCTCTGGTTGAGATAGTTGTTGTGAAGATTCAGAAACTGAAGCTCTGTTAATTGACTGATCTCCACTGGTATTCCTCCCTCAATATCATTGTCGCTCAGGTCCAACAAAGTGAGCCTCGACAGGTTACCAATTGCCGGTGGAATCGTCCCGAGGAGATTGTTGTTGTTGAGGTTGAAGGCAGTGATGTTTCCGAACTGAGAGAAGTCAAACTCGTCTAGAGTCCCCGTCAGGTTGAAGCTAGAGAGGTTTATTTGGGAGACTTCTCCGGTGGAGTCGCCGCAGACGATGGAAGTCCAGTTGCAGAGATTGTTGACATTGGAGAGAGACCATGAACTCAGAGAAGGAGCTGGAGAAGACAAGCTGTTCTTCCATTTGATCAGAGCCTCTGCTTGTGTCCTCGGCGAGGAAGTGGTCTTCAAGGGAAGCAAGGTAAGCAAGAGGAGGATTCCAAAGAGAAGAGAAAAGGGGATTCTTGGAACTGTTTTCATGGTGTTGACTTCTTTCTGTTTGGCTAAGTTTTTAGATCCTGATGATCATCTGGGCTTTACTTTGGTTTATGAGATTTACAATTGAGCTTTAAAGGCACTGCCATCACTTTATGGCTCAAAAAGTCCGAGCTGGAAAAACTTCGAATAAATTTTTTTTTTTTTGGTTTTTTTTTTACCTCTCTTTTCCTATGTTCTTGAATTAACAGAGTTGATGTTAATGTGAACGTGTTGGTATTCAACCGTGAAAATTGAAGGCCAACAATTTCACCCAGATTAAAGACCAAAAAGGACAAACTCAAAAGTGCTGGTCCTAGTTCAGAAAACATGCAAATTGGCACTAGACAAGTCAGAAAACGCGCAAACAATCAACATCAATTGCATTTTTTAATATTCTATTTTCACACTCCGAAAAAGACAGGAGCTGCAATTTCTTTGAAGTTCTGAGTCTTCCGACCACTGCATCCAAATATTTAACGGCTCCAATAGGAGTGAGAACCAACCCAACTCTTACCGCGCATTTTCTTCTTTTTTATAATAGAGATTACCACAAACATTCTCTTGACTTTCGAGAACTTAGCAAAAGCATGTCTATTTCTTATAAATAGGAAAACAATGCTGATCTAGATATTAGATAAATGGGACAAACTCAATAATAAATAAAGAAATATAATTATTGATTCAGCATAAATATATATATATATATATTATATTTAAAAGAAAAAGGGTTTTAAGATATGTAGATGAATATATGATCTGCAAAAAGCAGTCATTCAATTTTATCCCTCTGTATCGGGGGGTATTTTTTGGTGGATCTTGTCCATCACCTGAGTTTAGTTTAGGCTCATTTGTCTTGTATAGAAGGTTGTTTCTTTTGCTATTATTTTCGTTTGGTTTGTAATTAAGATTGGGTCCTGTTTTTATTTATTTATTTATTTATTTTCTTTTTAATAAATTTGAAGGGCGGTTTTAGTCCCTTCCTTCTATTACAAAAAGGGGGGGAAAAATAAAGAAATAAAGAAAGCAATGCATAAAATAAGGTCTTGGGGAAGAAAGTAAAAAAAAAAAAAAAGTTTTTTTCAATTACTGACGCTAATATTAAAATACTCGAATTTAGATGATTTTAAAATGAAACCGACATCACGTATTCCACATCATAGGGCTGGAAAATAGAAATATCAATATGCTACAAAAAACAAAAACAAAAAAGCAGAAATATCAATCACCTGACTGACACCTGTATTTAATATTTTTCTATAATGTTTTTTTTAATATAAAAATATGAATTAATATGATCCAGAAGTTAAGTTTTTTCTTTTTCTTTATTTTCTTTTCCCTCTCATTTTGCACCACTTTCGCATATAGGGCGTATTTATTAATGAGTAATTCAATTAGGGAAAAATTAATCAAATTTGTGATTGTAAATTTCAGTGTTTACTTTCGTATTTGAGTATTAGATGACATAGGTCTCACCAGAAATAGGGAATTAATTTTGTTGATTAGGGGGAACTTGTCTACCGCATACAACCTACGGAAATAAATTACTTTCCCTAAAAGATAGGAAGTAACTAATTTTATACCAAATATACCATTATTCTTATTTAATTTTTTTTTTCATTTAAGGATAATTTTGTAACTACAGTAAATATATTTCCAATCCTTTTAACTTGTAAAAAGCAAACAACATAATAGGAATTTAATTTCTTAATTGAATAGATTCCTTAATACATTAGTGAACAATTTTATCCAATTCTAGAATTTAATTCTGTGTAATTTAAATCATTTTTTCATGGAATTAATTTCCTGTTTTTAGAATTCCCGATAAGTAAACGTGCCTTTAGTATATGAGTTTAGAATGAAATTTTTAGGTTGAATTTGATTGACTTTTCAAAAAATTAATATGAAAATTTTAAATTTAGACTTGAAAGCAAAACAAATGCTAAATCTATTGCTTCATCTAAAATCCAGTATGTGTTGCTTCAAAAACAACATAGGAAATAAAACTGATCACGATATTGAACAAGGGAAAAATATATATTGCAGTGCATCCAAAATGGGTTTTGGTTGGTGTGAATAAGTGCAGTTTGTGACCACACTTTATGAAGGAAAAAAGCAATTGATGAGCCCATTGACTTGAAAAAAAAAATGTACTGAAAAATATCTTGTTCAAAATTTTTGTGCTCATATAAGGAGAATCCTTTCCCTATCAAGGTACTGAATACAAGAAATCAATGCACGAATATATGGTAGCTAGTTCATATAGAATTAGTACGTACATGCTTCAAATTCAGAAGTGAAACAACAAAAAGTTGTCGTTAAATAATAGCTTGGTACTATAGAGCACTATATGTGCTCACGGGTATACTAATAATTACTAGTTTAGTACAAAGCTGATTGTCAGTTATGAATGATTTGGGACCTTCCTTTTGACTGTTTTTCTCTCTAATTGTGATTAAGGATGTGAGTGTAGTTAGTTAACTAGACTTTTAAGGGAATCTCCATGTTCATATAAAATTAATATCCTCAAAATCTCACTGGCTCCTAAGGCCAACATTGATGAGATACAAAATCTGTTAATTGGTAATAATTGAATTTGAAATTATTTTAAGAGTTTTCATTCTCAATAATTTATACGTAATTAAATTTTCTTTCTGGTTTAAAAAATTTGTAATGTGATACCATAATGATCAATTCCACAATAGAAAACGACATAAGGTTTCTTACTTTCAATGTAACAAAGACACGTAAGGAAAAATTACACCGTCTCAGTTTAAATGTAAAACATCGGTATCATACAATCTGTCTCATCAAAAAAAAAAAAAAAAAAAAAAGGAAGAAGAAGAAGAAGAAGAAGATTGTTAAACACAATAGGCATGTTTTACATAGCTTCTTATAACCTATTTTTGACTTCCCACGATCAAAAGTTGTTTCTCAAAATATTTAAATGATCTGTCAAAGAAACTTATTAATCTTCATAAGCACCTTTTCTGTTAAAGCAAAATGAAATAAAATGAAATGAAATAAAATAAAATAAAATAAAAAGGCTTCCAAAAAATACTTTTCTAAATAGACTTGTAACAGACCTTAAACTAGGCATTTTGAACTTCATTTTAATGGTTTCAATCCTTATTAAAAAACTTTAAAAATTATTTTTAGATGATTTGTCAAAAGAGCCAAAGTCTCTGCAAGAGCTTTCCCTGTCAAAGCTAAAAAAAACATGTTTCCAAAAAAAAGTTTTCGGAATAAACTTTCAAACTTGTAACAAAGTTTAAGTTAAACATTAAAAACTTCATTTTTTATATTTTCATTACTTCTTAGAAAACTTAAGAAATCATTACAATTTCATAAGCTCTTTGATTCCAAATATTTATTGAGAAAACTATAATTTTTTGCTTTTCTTCTATTAGTGGCGAAAAACAAAAAGCAAAATGTTGTATATTATGTGTAAGTACATCAGAAAAATAATAAATTAAAAAGCGATCATAATATAAGTGTTAAATTGTGAATCTATCCCATATTACTAAATTACTAAACTATTGTGATATTTACGTATGGATTGGCTAATTTTGAGGGATAAATTCTCACCGAACCTATTCAACAATAGAAAACAAAACATTAATTACAATTTCATGTTTTATGGAATATAAGTGTGTAATCCTTATCATGTCGTTGGAAACAAAATTGTCCATGCATCTAGATCTGAATGTCCATGCACATTGACTTTAAATCAAGCTTTAATTTGTTTTCACGACTAAAAGCGACGTCGTGCAAAATGTTCCTGAAAACTATAAAATCTTTTCATATTTTCCATGGTTATCCATAAAAAATTCCACTACAGAAAAGCAACCAATGGTTTATACTTGATGAGGGTTTTTCAATGTATTGGTTAATAGACGTTTGACTTGACGATTTTGTTTTATTATTATTATTATTGGTTCTTATTGTTTGCTAAGGTTGTTTAAGTTAATTATGACCATTTCTATAAACCAATTAAGACTTCACAAGTTCACTTCATGTAAAGCAGACAGTTAACAGTGGGTCCGAAGACTGAAGACCAAGTACACCTTTTCAAGTCTTCATATTTTTTATTTTTATTTTTGTCAAAGAAATTAGATTGTGTTGAACAATCAGTCTTCTTCTTTTAAAAGAATATAATTAAAAGAAAAAACAACTTTGAATAGAGGGATCTTGGTTTTAAAGTCTTCGTGTGCGTGCAGACGTCAGGTGTAAATTCAATTTTATACCTTAATTTCTGGTTCTTAATTATTTATGTTTCGAACTCTGAATCAAATGAATTAAAAAAAAAATCATCTTTAATACTTAATCAATTCACAATTTTGTAGATTCTAAAATTAAATATTTTTTTTCTTTTTTTGAATTGTGCATGATGAAACTTGAACTTTATACTTTATATTTTTTACTTTATACTAGAATCAGATGTGAAATTACATCTAACTTATTCATTTAGAAGGAAAATAAAAATAAAAATAAAGATTGTTACATTATAATATTAGTTTAGAATTTTGGTTCAATTTACATTTTCTGAAAGAAAAAAACTTGACCCTTCATCCAGGATAATCTAGTTTCATAATAAGATATTAGTATTTTGGAAATTGTAATTTTCAGATGTTATAAGTTCACAAACCATAAAAAAGACAATAAATTGTAATTTTCAGATGTTATAAGTTCAGAAACCATAAAGCTTCTAATTGTACATACATATATTGTGTGTGTTGTGTATGAACCCATTGAGCTATAGAAATTAAAAGGAGAAGCTACCTAATCTAAGCTTGCATTTGA
The DNA here is from genome assembly GCA_025413485.1 of Ficus microcarpa. Lineage (NCBI taxonomy): Eukaryota > Viridiplantae > Streptophyta > Magnoliopsida > Rosales > Moraceae > Ficus > Ficus microcarpa. The sequence continues at coordinate 4,640,906 of CM046384.1, read as the reverse complement.
TGACCCGTTTTGAAATGAAATTTTTAAGTTGAAATTGATTAATTTTTTAAAAATAGGTTATGATTTTTGTTGATTTTTTAGAAAAAATAAAAAAACAAAAAAAAGTGAAATAAAAATTTTAGGTCCCTAAAGTTTTTGTTTTGTTTTGTTTTTTATTTTTTTATTTTTGTTTGTGTTTTGGCTAAAGAAATGGTTGATAAGGAAAATCTTTACTGGTAATTGATTGGTTGAGGATGCCTTTGGCATGATAAGGTGGCTCTGGCTCGTGTTTCATGTTAAAGTTGTGGACTGAAAGAGTCAATAGTCAACACTCAAACAGATAACTTGCGTCCACCTCACGCATCACAAGATCACGAAACTGGAGTCACGTTTTAACTTTTTTCTTTGTGCCAGTGGTAGATTTTTGGCAGTAACTGCCATATTTTTACTGCCTTAATTAAGAATCCATGACTAGCAGTAGCAAAGATGGCCGACCAAGTCAAGTGGTCTTCCCTAGTCCCCACTATCTGCTTGAGATCAGTTGTCGTTTTCCGTGGGAGGACATTCTTGTTTTTATTGGCATTTGGCCAAAACAAAAAAAAAAAAAAAAAAAATTAAGGAGAAGCTCTAGGTGAGAAACGCGCAAAAATAAAAATAGCATAAATATAACATCTTTTTGACTTTTAGAGTTCATGGATCATGAAAATTTTTTTAGAATTTAGCATGAGTTTCCTATTGCATTTTAGCATTTGATAATGAATTTAGCATTTGACTAAAATATGTTTTGAGGTGGGATTTTGACGCAGAAAGCGTTACTTCATAATGATTTTGCTTTACACTTCTTTTTCTTTTTCTTTTTCTTTTTCTTTTTCTTTTTTTTTTTTTTTAATTTAGTGGTTTTCATTGTTTTCTGTTGCTATAGATCCAACGACAACACTGTTTTCTTAGTTAATTATGTTATCGTTTCAGGGCAATCCTCTTTAGACTGTCAATCGGTTTCACTTTAGGTAGGCATTACAAAAACGCATCTTTCTTGTGATAAAGACAACCATACTTATCTGCATTTATATCTTTCACTTCTACATGATTGTTAGTCAAAATGTCTGGTCATGGTGTAAAAAAAAAAAAAAAACTTCTTACATGATCGTCAAGCAATTTGTCTGTTTATTGAACTAGCTGATTAAGTTTAAAATTAATTAACTTGAATTTGAGACGACGTCCTATTTCGAAATATGGATAGAACTTTTGAAGCTTTAATAATAATAATGCAAAAGGCAGAGAGTAGGGAGATTATATTAACTGATCTACAATGGTCTATGGTCTAAAAGTAGGGAAAGAAAAAGAAAAGAAATGCTTTAGATTGATGCTTTAATCCTAAAGAAAAAAGAATTAAAGAGAAACCCGTCATTTAAGTTAATTGCTTTTCCTAAAGATTAAAGAGAAAGTTAAAAGAAAACAGAAATGAATTTATTGGTGTCTTCCTAATTCTAGAGAAAAAGTTAAAGTACTCTCTAGTGGATTATACCTTTGCAGTGTTTAAACTTATTAGGGGACATTGCATATATCATAGATCATGAGATTCACATGTAACAATAATTTTTTTACTACTTTCTCGCCCTTGATCAGAAACTTCCTAGG
>CM046384.1:4614189-4639189 GCA_025413485.1 Ficus microcarpa | reverse complement strand
TATTTTTCTACTAAATATATCAAAGTTCCTACATTAAATCAGGTCTGATCTCGTTTATAAGATCCCACACACTATGCTCCATGTTTATAAGACAACATTTTTCCGCTCGTGATCATTGATTGCTAAAGGATTTTTTTTTTTTTTTTTTAAAACTTGGAAAAGGGAATCCAAATCTATATTTTATGGTCGAGTATAGTGTAAAATTACTATGAGACTACACCTATAACGACTTCTGCTAAAGGATTTATATCAACCTACTATAGACCATTATTTAGTGTAGACCTTTTTGTAGTCTGAAGAGTGGTTTTAGGTGTTGTTTTTGGGGTACAAGTCACATCCCTAATAAAAATGTTAATCACAATGGGAAAAAGTTCAAGTAAAAGAAAAGAAAAAGAGAAAAACTTGGAGGATCTTAAGAGGAAAAAAAGGGAGGAGATTCATCATCTTTACTTTCCACTAAAAAATTGTTACTTGTTTAAGGAAAAGAAACAAAACTCCAAATCCACAATTACTGAGGCTCTTGTTTTTTCAATATACGATATGATAAAGAAAGGACCAAATTCCAAACCCAATCTACCCAAAAAAAAAAAAAAAAAAAAAGCCAAGATCAACGTGATAGATTTTAACAATGTCGTATCATAACACAACACCAGACTTTGTGCGCTAAACGCCTAAACGACATCTTGATGTAAACGACAACAAATTTTTTTAGCAGAAACGACATGTCGTTTTTAATTTTTATCTCAATGATCGAACTACAAGTCGTTTTCCGACTTAAACAACACCAAGCTTAAAAAATAAATATATATATTATAAAATAAATAAATTAATAAATAAAAGGGCCCGGGGGCTTTTAAAAATGAATTGCAACGTTATTATTATTATTTTTTTGACAATATAAAACTAGGGAAAACTTTTGTTGACACTAAGATAAGTCATCTTTTAGCTCAAAACAGTGGCCCAAAAAAAACAAATGTCTAGGAAGGAACATCATATTTTTCCGAACACAGATAAGGACAAAAATATTTACATATACATCGCATTTCACTAAAAAGAGTGGTGAAAAACAAACTAGAGATGGGTTGGATAATCTTTTTAAGCATAGAAAAATTCTATTATTACAAGCACTTCTCCCATGATTCTATTATTACAAGCATCCAAAATTAGAAAAATCATTGAAAACACACCATGAGTTGAATAATCTTTTTAAGCATAGAAAAATTCCATTGAAAACACACCATGATCCAATTATTATTTATTACACATACTTTTCGTAGAAGATCTTGATATGGATTTAGCTGTTAAACTCCCGCCAGATTTAACTATCCACTTCTTTCTGTCACCGAAGGCCTGCAAAGCTTGTTGATGGTTAGAGTCCTCAACGGCTCAGCAAGACAAACCATATTATAAGTCCTGCTTGCTGATAGTTGTTGGGCCACAAAACACATGGTGGGTCGTGAGTCTGGAGATGATCCTGTGCAACACAATGCTATGCTCACCACCAACACAACCGCCACTGACAATCTCCCCGTCGGCGGCAGCAACCGCTGATCTAACACATCCTTCACAAACACTTCTCCATTTTCCGCTAAACTTTGTAGCAGCTCACCAGGGTGCCTTCCCATCATGATTTCCAAAGCCACCACTCCGAAGCTATACACATCACACTTCTCGGTTACACGCATTGTGAATGCGAGCTCTGCGCATAACCAACAAAAATAAGCCTAGATTAGCCATTTGTTACTCTCAACAAAACTGTTATGAGCGTATTTACTTTGAATTGAAGGGTATTGATGAGTTGAGGGAATATTATTACCTGGGGCCATGTAGCCATATGACCCTGCAATATTTGTCCAGTTTGAGGAATCGGGATTCAACAATCTTGCCGTGCCAAAGTCTGACAATCTCGGAACTGAATCCGCTCCGAGAAGTACATTGTTGGTAGACACGTCGCGGTGCACGATTGGTGGAGAGCAGTCATGGTGCAAATAGGAGAGTGCATGTGCTAGTCCTTGTACAATTCTCACCCTTGCGTCCCAGTCTATCAGACTATCTGCCCTGTTTCCAGTGTTAGTATATAATGCCTTTGCAAGACTGCCTCTCTTTGCATATTCATACACCAAGTACATACGGCCCTTCCTCGAACAGAATCCATAAAGCTTGATGATGTTACGGTGTCGGACTTCTGTTAGAGTTCGTATCTCATTCTGGAAGCACGTGCGGCTTACTTCTAGAATATCAGTGGAGTCAGACATATGTAGCCGTTTAACTGCAAGAACTGTACCAGAAGGCATAGCAGCCTTGTAGACAGTACCAAAACCTCCTTGGCCGATACAGTACTTGTCATCAAAGTCCTCTGTGGCCTCCAAGATTTCCCTAAACTTGAACTTTGCTTCCTTTTCCCATATCAATGACTCAGGAATATCGTCATGTTTAGAACGCTCCCTTTCCTTATCCAACACTTTGAATTTGTGATACAATATGAAAGTTACAACAACGACAGTTGTTAAGACTACTGGACCACAAACGAGACCAAGGATACGGATGACAAACTTGTTGCTTTTCTTTGCGGAACTCTTGCATTTATCAAGTCCTGGGATGTTTCCACACAGACCGGAATTTCCAACAAAAGCACTTGCCGGCATGTTCTTGAAAATGATTCCGTTTGGGATTGGGCCCGTCAACTTGTTGTAAGAAAAATTGCAAGAAACTAGACTCACCATGCTGGAAAGTGAAGGTGGAATTGTACCCGTGAGATGGTTGTGGGAGACATTAAGAATTTCCAGCCTTGTAAGCTTGGAGAAGGTTGAAGGGATTTCACCAGAGAGGAAATTGCTACTCAGATCTAACATATAATGCAGTGAGACCAAGTTTCCAAACTCCGATGGTAATTCACCTGAAAGAAGATTATGGCTAAGGTTCAAGCTCAGTAGCCTTTCAAAATTACCAAGCCATTCTGGTACATTCCCCGCCAAATTGTTTGCCGACAAATCTAGATATTCTAGGCGTGTTAGATTGGTGAAACTCTGAGGGATTCCCCCTGTCAAGTGATTATTACTAAGATTGAGCATGAACAACAGGCTTAAATTTCCCAGTTCAGTCGGAATTTCCCCAAGTAAGTTGTTGAAGTCGAGGCTCAAACGTTGTAACTTTGTCAACTTTCCAAGCTCGGATGGAATCTTGCCAGAAATCTTGTTTCTATCCAATTGCAAATCAGTGAGATTTCTACAGTCTCCCCACTCTTGTGGCACTGGTCCAACAAATTCATTGTCACTAAAATCCATGAACTGAAGATATGGATATACGCACAATGCACTTTTTAAGGTTTTGTTGGTGAAGTGCTTCCCATCAAGCCGTACTGTATTGAACTCTGAGCAATTTCTCAAACTCTCAGGTGGTGGCCTTCCCATAGTGCTGCTGGTGTTTTCAAAAAGAAGTGCGCCACACATTTCCTTTGGCAATTCTCCAGAGAATCTGTTGTCCGAAAACATAACACGGTTCAGTTGGGAATTGTTCCTCCCAAAATCTCTTGGAATGCTTCCAAACAAATTATTGGAGAACACATAGAAACCCTTTAAGTCTCTGAGGCTAGAAAAGGTATTTGGCAACTCGCCACACAATTGGTTTGTGTTGACATCAAAGATGACCAAGGATGTCATGTTTCCAATCTCGGGTGGGATTGTGCCATTTAGTTGGTTGTGGAAAAGTTCCAAAGACACGAGTTTTTTGAGATTCCATAATGTTGGAGGAATTGGACCAGAAAATTGGTTTTCAGAGAGGTCCAGTTGTACAAGGTTCTCCAAATTTCCTATCTCTGAGGGAATTGGACCTGAGAAATTATTATGATAAAGAGAAAGGTACTCGAGATTCACCAGTAGCCCAATTTCAGGACGAATACTTCCATAGAACCTATTGGAAAACACAGACAATCCCACTAAGTTTGTGAGGTTATATATAGTAACTGGTAGCTCTCCCGACAGTTGATTGGTGTTGACATCAAAGTTTGTTAGGGACACCAGATTTCCAATCTCCGGAGTAATTGAACCTTTGAGATGGTTGTTAAAAAGTAGAACAGATTGGAGCTTTGTGAGAGTCCACAGTGTCATTGGAATTCGGCCTGAGAGATGGTTTCCAGAGAGGTCCAAGTTCGTCAGCTCCTTCAAGTTTCCTATCTCTGAAGGAATTGGGCCCAAGAAGTTATTTCGGTATAGGAAAAGGTAATTGATATTAGTCAACAACCCAATTTCCTGTGGAATTTTCCCGTCGAAGCTATTGTTTTGGATTTGGAATGAGATCAGTGCAGTCCAGTTGGAAAGCAAATCAGGGGAAAGCGGACCAGAAAGGAAATTATCAGATAAGCCCAAACTGGTGATGTTTTTAAGATTGGACAGTGATGAAGGAAGTTCCCCAGTGAGTCTATTTTGAGAAAGGGCCAAGGAGGTTAGGTTAGTACAAAGTCCAAGCTCTGAAGGGATGGAAGAGTTTAAGAAGTTTTGGTGAAGATCAAGGGAAGATAGCTCCCTGAGTTGACCTATAGAAGAAGGTATTTTACCTTCGAAGGAATTTTGATATAGTTCAACAGTTTCAAGACCAGCTATGGAACCAATTTCTTCAGGAATTTGACCACCGAAAGGGTTAACAGCTATGCGGAGGTGTTTGAGATTGGAAAGCTTTGAAATGTTTGGTGACAAGGGTCCCTCAAATTGGTTATTCGTGAGATTGAAATATTCAAGTTTGCCCAGATTGGTGAATACAGATTCTGGTATTGGGCCGGACAAAGTGTTTTGGGAGAGGTCGAGGAACGTCAAGTTCCTGCACCTTAATATGAAATCTGGGAATCCTTCACTAAGGCTATTCAAATAAAGATCAAGGTAGGTCAACAAAGGCATGCTTGAAAACTTAGACCAATCAGAATTTTCCAAGTAGTTTGCTCCAAGGTCTAGGTACCATACCTTTTGCAGATTGCCCAGTTGATAAGGAATGCTATGGTTGAGATAGTTGTTGTGAAGACTCAGATACTGAAGCTCTGTCAATTGGCTGATCTCCACGGGTATTCCTCCCTCGATATCGTTGTCGCTCAAGTCCAACAAAGTGAGCCTCGAGAGATTCCCAATAGCTGATGGTATTGTCCCGTAAAGACTGTTGTTGTTGAGGTTGAAGACGGTGATATTGAGAAACGGAGTGAAGTTGAAGTGCTCTAATGTTCCGGTCAGGTTCAGGTTGGTGAGGTTTATTTGGGAGATTTCTCCGGTGGTGGAGTCGTCGCAGTCAATCGAAGTCCAGTTGCAGAGATTGTTTATGTTGGAGAGAGACCAGGAATTCAAGGAAGGTGGTGAAGAAGACAAGCTGTTCTTCCATTTGAGCAGAGCTTCTGCTTGTGTTCTTGGTGAGGAAGTGATCTTTAACGGTAGCAAAGCAAGCAACAGAACACGAAGGAGAAGAAAACGAGTCCTATTTTGAGTGGTTTCCACAGCGTTCTGAGTTGGCTTCACTTGTACATTAATCAAGGTATTTGTTTCGGGTTTACGCTCAGTGAGAGGGGAGTAAGAAGGAATATACATTCCTCTGCTGGGCTTCCCAATCCAACCTTGGAACTTGAGCGCAGTCAAATTCAAAAGCTTTTTGTTTCTTTTTTTATGATACTCTAGTCATTACCATTTCGGTTCTTTTTGTTTTTTTGTTTTTTTTTAAAGGATTACCATTTCGGTTCTTGATGACCAATTCAAACCATAACTAAACGTAAGAAATAATAATAATAATAATAATAATAATATACGTGATAGTCATTGCATCTTAAAAAAATAAAAAATAAAAAAGTGATAGTCAAGAGAAGAAGTCGAAGGAACTTGGATCTACTGGCCTATAATTTATTGATTTATATATTTACCCACAAAAAAAATGTCATGGTCCGTTTAGTGAATGAGTTTAAGTTAGAAATTTTAAGTTTCAATATTAAATTTGTATTGACTTTTCAGAAAAGACAAAAACTTTTTCAAAAAAAAAAATCTTTTTCAAAAAAAGTTAAAAATTGAGATAAAAATTTTGATTTGAAATGATTTTTCAAACCCAACCTTACATTTATTCATTTGTACGTGACCATCATTTTTTTTTTTTTTTGGGTGGTAGGAAAGGCCCAAAACATATGTGCTTGCTACTGGTAAAATTTTTCTTCATAATTATGTGGAGGTACTTTAAATGGGTAGTACACCTTTTTTATTTTTCTATGGGTTTTATTCTTTTTTTTTTTTTTTGCTTGAATTCTTTTTCAATGTTTGTAGCACAGTTTCGAAGTAATATTATTTTTGTATTGACCATCGAGTCAGTTTGACAATGGATGACCGTATAGAAAGGGATGTTTTCTATTATTTTCTCTTAATACATAGAATCAAACGTAGGCAAGGACGGCCTTTTTGTAGATTTATTTTATTTTATTTTTTATAGAAAATAACTAATTTTTGTCCAATCATGGAAACTCTAATTCTTGAATATAGACCAGCATGTCAAAGTAAACCGTTATATGATAATCATGGTTCAAGAGGCGGAAAAAATAATGCATTTAATTAAAGCATTGTCCTCTATTTTTTCTCATAAGTTAGAGAGACAAGCAACAACTTGGAAGGAAATCCAAATCCTTCAACAACCAAACAAACAAAACAAAACAAAAGAGAAGCAACAACTTGGAAGGAAAATGAATGCTTTTCACATTTTATTTTACCATTAAAAGATTTTAACGAGACAACCTTTCAGTTTTCCATCAAGAGTAAGATCATGTGCTGGCCTGTTGTAGGATTAAGCTTTTTGGTTAGATATTTGTGTTTTCTTCATTTGTGTTCCATTGCTCTTAGAATCGTTTTGAGATACTCTTCTGTAATCATTTTTATTTTTAATAAATTTAGAGAGGCATCTTGATACCAGTTGTCTATTCTCTTAGTTTATGAAATATCTATTCATAATTATTTTGGTTGTTTATGACCAATACTTTATTAAATCCAGAAATTAACAAAATAAAAAATCTTAAGCATATCCCGGGAAGTGATGGTCAAGAGAAGATGTAGAAGGAACTTGCCTTGAGACTCAAACTTTTTGGAACTTGCCGCTTACGGCTTATTTAGTATTTGAATTCAACTCCAATTAAACTATATTCTTTTTTTTTTTTTACTGGATTTTTGTCTTTTTATTTTTTTAATCAACAAAAATTATAACTAATTTTTAAAAATCAACTAAATTCAACTTAAAAATTAATTCCAACTGGTGATCCAAACGAAAACTTCATTTACTTGATTCATCCATTTGTATTTTATCATGATTTTTTTTTCCCCATTTTGCTTGCCAAATTAAAATTTGAGCTTGGTACGAATAGATATTGCGTCCATCACTAGTATCTCAATTTACCCAAGTCCTGTATATCATACCCTTTTTTTTTTCCTTTTCTTTTTTGTACCTGACGGCAGTGTTTCTAGGAAAATTCGTTTTGTTTGACGGTGAGCCAGTTTGGCTTTAGAGAGTGCATAAAGGAATGTTTTGTTTTAATAAATAGAGTCATGCATAAGCAATGGATTAGAAAACAAGGACTACCTCATTTTTTATGGATTAATCTTGAGAAAACAACTAATTCGTTCGGATTATGGAAAGTCTAATTTTTGAACATAGACCAGTGATTCCAAAGTAAACGGTTATAAGATAATCATGATTCATGTGGAGGGGAAAAAAAAAAAAAAAAATAGGGCCTTCAAACCATTATCCTCTCTATGTGCATATGTCGTAGAGAGACACTACAACAAATTGGTAGGAACGTGAATGCCTATTGTGCCCTTTATTTGACCTCATTGTCCAATGCTCATTAACACGGAGGTGGCAAAAATTGATTGAAGGGATAGTAAAGACAGGAAAACGAGATAATAGATCTAAAATTTGTTTTCAAAGTCTCAAACTCTATGTTCTATTTGTTTTCAAAGTCTCAAACTCTATGTTCAAGCACGGAAGGAAAAGATTCAACATGTATCTCTATTATACCCCTTATTTGACCTCAACGTCCAATGCTCGTCAAAGCGGAGGTATCAAAAGTTGATTGGAGGGATAGCCAAGGATATAGGAAAATGAAACAGTAGATGTAAACTTTATTTTTGAAGTCGAGTTTAGTTCACCAACTTAAACTCAAATTTTTCAACTCAATTTTTGTCTTTTTCTAAAAAAATTTTTTGTTTTTTCTGAAAAAGTTAACAAAAATTACTATTAAAACTTAAAAGATTTTAACTCAAACTCAAACACCAAACACCCCAAACTCTATTTTAAAGCACAGAAGGAAAAGGATCAACATATATCTCTATTTCATTCAAGTTCAACCAGTAAAGGTTACAAAGGCAAGCCAATGTCACACAACAAACAAATTTATAATTCACAAAAGAATGAAAAAATACAGATGCCAACACACACACACACACACACAATCAAAAAAAAAAAAAAACACCACTCACAAAACATTTTCACTAGTTTATCGAACGTGCGGGGGCAGAACTAAGTAGTGTTATGCTTCAGCTGCCCCTCCATTCAAAGCTCTCTCCAACCTTGTCTCAAATGGTGTAGTATGCCAATTTACTCTTTTGTCCTGCAATCCCATGAAACTCGATTCAGAAACTTGCCAAAACATCTATGGCATAAGGTTTGCGTAAATCTTACTTAACGAGTACCTCTCTATACTTGCTGGTCGTGTTTGGTATCCCTTTGAATGAAGTGCCTGATCTGGAATCCTTGGTAGGCCCTGTGTGGTTCCAGTAGGTTCCCACAGTCCCTATTATGGGCATCTCATCAGGGCTTCTGCTTGGCGACTTCTGAGGTGAAGATGAAGCCGAGAACTGCCTAATCTCTTCAACAGTCAAGGCGCCCAAAATCGGCCTATCCTCTTGGCTTCTCACCGAGTTTGATCCTTGAGATGTGCATCTCCCAGGTGAAAGATTATCGAAAGCAAATGTGCTAGTTGTTTTTACTGGTGTGGTCTCGGGGGAGACCAACCAGTTTGAAAGGCTGGCATCAACTGCTATTTCTTGTTTTGGCTTAATGGGTTGATCGTTTTTAGACTTGAAGCTGAGAGATAACTCCTTGAAAGCTGGCTCTGAGCTAAACGAAATCCTTGTTTCTTCTTGATCTAGTGTGAAGTTCTCTTTCTGAATCTGAGGCTTCGGTTTCGGTTTACCTTTCGCTTTGACAGCTTTCCATTGGGAAAGATTTTCCACCGGGTTTAGCACAGAGTGAACATAAGCACTTCTGTCCCTAGCATTCTTGTTTAATACGTCGCTCCCAAGCAAACCAGACACTGGCCTAGGACTATTAACCTCCTCACTTGCTTGGTTTGGTTCAACAATGTCATCTTCATACTCTATCTCCCCATCATCGCCATCATTGGAATCGTAATCCTCATCCTCATCATCAGGATCGCTATCCGCAAAATCTAATTCTTCATCTTCATCATCGCTGTCCCTGCAATTCTGGTACCTATGGTTTGGAGGATATGACCCCAAGCTCGAAGTAACCGAACTATCATCGGATGGAGACTTAGAGAGGCTTAATTTTGCCAAATCTTCCTCTTTCCCCTTCTTCTTCTCAACATTTTCACTCTCAGGTAAAAGCTCTGACTCTTCATAGGTCGAAACGTGCTCATAGGTTCTGACAGTTGAATCAAAAGTCACTTTCTTCCTCGGACTCAAGTTCGGTTGCTCCTTGGGCCTCTCTCTGCACACAAAAAAGCTTACGAATTTTTCACAAATACCAAATGAAAAAAAAAAAAAAAACAAAACAGAAGGGATCAACACAAATTGGAAAAAGCTTTGAACTTAAATTACTCACCGGACTTCTGAAACCAAGCTAATGCGGTTTCCGGACTCGACCTGTACGGAAGAGACAGCGGATTGTACGGCAATTGGACTTGCATTTCTCTGTAAAAATAGTTTTCAGAGTTCAATTTCAGTGGAGTTCAATAGCAAATATATATACATAAACATATATATATATATATATATTTGCATGTATTGAGCTCTGTTTTGGCTAGTTAGATAAAAACCCTAACTTGACTGAGCCCAAATTTCCAAATTCAGTAACAATTAGATCCAGCAACCATCCATTCACACTTCACATAGTAAACAAATCCAAAACGGGAAAGAAAATAACCCAAAAAAAAAAAAAAAGGACCAAAGACTTCTCCTTTCTCGCATTCTCCAGGAAACCAAACACACATGCAAGGAAGGAAACTTGAGAAATAAAAAACGAGCTTGAAGAAACTGAGAGACTGACCTGGGGGTCTCGAGGCTGAACCTGGTTCCTCTGGTTCCTGCGTCTGCGGTCGTTCTTTTTGGAGTTTCCAAAACAGGCAAGAAAGCAACCCATTTTCGTTGTCTCTTGTTTCTCTCTCAAAGAGTGGTTCTTTCTGCAAAAGAAAGATCTGCTCAGCAGAAGATTCTCATTGTTGGTTCAAATACCATCTTTCTTTCAGAGCAAAAACGAGAAAGCGAAAGAGAAAGAGAGGGACTGGGAGGGAGAAGACAAGGGAGCGTTTGGGCAAGGTAAAAAGGGCAAGGGACAAAACGGTCATGAACTTTGAGAAGGTTTTCGGGGCCCTAAATTTCATTTTTTTTTAATAAAGAAATAATAATAAATTGTTTATGCTTTTTTTTTAAAGCAAGTGACCGTTGGAAAGCATGATTGTGTGATCACAGCCTGTATTTATTGCCGTTTCCTGGAAGGAATATTGATAAACTTTTTCGCAGACTGAACCTTTCTGTGTCAACTGATCTGCGCCGTCCATCCAATCTCAATATGCGGGCACTTGAGTCCTTCCACATTTTTTTTTTTTTCCTGTTTTGATGTGTAAGAAGACAAGGGAACAAATTCAAGTACCGATTTAAAAAACGACAACAAGATATTAAACGACAAGAAAATGGGAAGCGGTAAACGACAAATGAAAACAAAATAAAATGAATAAACGAAACAACACAGAAAACATCAGCGCCCGTGGCCTAATGGATAAGGCGTCTGACTTCTAATCAGGCGATTGTGGGTTCGAGTCCCACCGGGCGTGCTCCGGGGAAACTATCCTTTTTTATCCAGCACAAAATTATTATTATTATTATTATTTTAATGAAAAGGGTAAACAGGACCCAAACGACAGTCCAGTAAAAACGTACAATAAAGTAAAGCGACAAAAGAATAGCAAACACGAAAAACCACAACAAACTAGAAACAAACGAACGTTTTCTTTGTCATAAATCAACAAACGATCTTTTAAAACGACGGAAAGTACATCTAGAAGTCCATGAGAGTCAAATAAGAAAAGAACATTAAGTATGAACGACAAAATTGCACCAAGAAACGACATCACAAAAGCAAAAAGCAGGAGAAAAAGGAAACAGATTACGTAACAGAGTAAAAGTTTGGCGTCTCTGGACGTTTGCCCCATATAAAACAAGAATTAGGCACATTGCCATTTATCCCTTATACTTTATATTTCTTTGCAATGTCAACCATCCGACATAACATAAGCAAATAAATATTTAATTACATATCATATAGATATAGATGTATAAAAATAAAAAATAAAAAAAAATAAACTTCATTAGAAGTTAAAGGGTGATTGATACGCAAAAGAATTACAACATATTGGGGCCAATGTGTCTCAACTTATTTTTTTAAAGGGGACAAAGTACCAAAGACGCATAGTTAAAGGGAATAAACTGCAATTTAGCCTGAAAACAGTGGTAAAATGACAAACGACAATAAAACACAAAATCCTGAAAACGACAATAAACTAAGCAACAGAAAAAATTAATAGAACAACAGTGCATTAGAAAGCGTAAATTAGAAATTGATACAAAAGTCGAGAGAAGTGCTCAAAACCGACGACAACAAAATAATCAAACAACAGCAAAGATGAGAGGGGGGGTGAAAGAAGGTAAAGCTAAAATACGCAAGTATATACAGCGGCCCATGATAAACGACAACAAAACAATAAAATGAAGAAAACGGCCTTAAAAATAGCTTAACATGACGAACGACAATAGACAAAAAAACAATTGGAAACCTTAAGTATAAAAAGTACTCAACGACATTACGGGAAAAAAAAAAAAAAAAAAAGATAGAGAGAGTAAATGTCTATTCAAGTATAGAATGAGTCAAACGACAACAAAACTGGGAAGCGATGATTAACATCAAACGACAAAAAATCGCAATAGCGAAAAACCAAAACTAATCTATGACCAAAAAGAAGCAACGACAAACCGTTCTCAAAAAATTAATGAAATCACAGTAAAAATGGGAAACGATATATACACCTGAAAGCCAAAAATAAGAAAGCAAAGAGACAAGAGCAAAGGATAGTTCTTCAACGTAAATGTGATTTTTTTTTTCTTTAAATCCTCCAATTTCAACATTTTTAAAATACTGTCGAACTTATAAAATATTCAAAAACAAGTAATTAAAAGATTAATGATTTAGAGGACAATAAAACAAGATTTGAGGTATAAATAAATAAATAAATAAATAAAAAAACAACGTTTCTGCAGACTGTACAGGACGCTATTCATGGTGAGAATGAGATACATTACAAATTGAACCGAGTTACTAAAAACTATTAATACGATGTCGTATCACGTCGCTGTTCGGAGCCATTGTCGGACAAAAAAGACTTAACACTGATTCGACGTCGTTTAACAAACCCTAAGTGCCCTTCCTTCCTTCCCTCCTCGTTCTCCTTCTTCCTATTCTCATTTCTCCCTCTTTCCCTCCCTCTCTCTCTCTACAGTTTCTAGAGAGAGAAACAGACGACACAGACAGAGAGCGCATTTTCCGATGGAGTCCGACGAGGGGAAGCTGTTCATAGGAGGAATAGCATGGGACACCACCGAAGAGAAGCTCAGGGAGTACTTCGGTCTGTACGGCGAGGTCACCCAGACCGTCATCATGCGCGACAAGACCACCGGCAGACCTAGGGGTTTCGGCTTCGTCGTCTTCTCCGATCCTTCTGTGCTCGATACCGTCCTAAACGACAAGCACACAATCGACGGCCGAACGGTCAGCATCTTCACTCCCCTATTAATTTCTACTTGCATTGACCTTCTCTGTGCTTAATTGAATTTAATTCCGAAAGTATTGATTTTTTTTCTCTCTACCTATTGGATTCGATTTTTTCCTTTTGGGGGTATTTCTTCCTCTGTTTTCTTGTTGTTCTTGTTTGGGTTGCTTGCGCTTTTTGCTGTTCGCTAGTGATTAGAATTTTCGTGGTATTGTTTAATGGGATTTCTACTGGGGCTTTCATCTGGGAATTATCTTATTAGGGCAAATGGAGTTTAATTTATCGAGACTTTTGTATTATTTTATAAATAAACTGTTATGCGGAATTTTCTTGAATTCCTTTTGCAGTGGGTATACTTTTTTTTTTCATTTTGGTTTTTTTTTTTTTAAATATTTTTTCAAATCCTATATGAGTTGGAGTTAATAACAATAACGCCATTGTTTTAGTAGAAAGATTATATGCTTTCTGGTTTAACTCTGCCTTGATGCAATTTTGATGGCTTGTCACGATTTTTCCTACTGTTTAATTTTTATCTGTTCCAATCCCTGAGGAAACCAAAAAAAAAAAGGTTTTTGTTCTTTGAATGGAGTTGTCCAGTTGACGAGAAAATGTTAAATTAGGAAAATGATTGATGATATTTGAGCACCCAATACTTTGGTGATCAAGGGAAGAAAATTTTCTAAAGTCAGCTGGACGCAATGAAAATTTTTTGTTAAATCTGGAAAATATGAGCAGAAGCACGAAAATCTTTAAATTAGGAGAATGCGGAACAATATTTTGAGCACTCGATGCTTTGGTGATCAAGGGAAAAAACTTTCTAAGTCAGCTGGACGCAATGAAAAATTTGTGCTAAATCTGGAAAATATGAGCAGAAACATTCTACAATGTCTTATGTTGTTCTAATTTCTCTGTTCGGTATTATAAATAAATAAAAAAAGAAAAGAACAGAAAAAAGAAGAAGTTGTATTTTGATTGTTTGCGAACTTAGGAAATGGTTTCTTGTCAGCCTTTGAAATACTGTTATTGTGGATCCAAATGAACTTTCCTCCATCTTTTTGACGTTTGTTTCTATCAACATGAATATTAAAACTTTTTTATCTGGTTTCCGCATGAAATAGTTTAGTACATGTAATAGTGGACTTGTTGTTCATGCATATTGCATTTTCCCCCCTCTTGTTCTTACTGTTGCAAGACTAAATGTGAATGTCTTTTTACTTGTGTACATGTGTTTATGTTTGAAGCATATTAAAGTTTCAAACTTTGGTATCACAGGTGGAGGCAAAAAGGGCTTTGTCAAGAGAAGAACAGCAAACCTCCTCCAGAACTGGAAATTTCTCTTCCAGTAGAGGCTCAGGAGGGGGAGGAAACTTTAGGACGAAAAAGATATTTGTCGGAGGGCTGCCATCGTCGCTGAGTGAAGATGCATTTCGTCAGTTTTTTGAAAGTTTTGGCCAGGTAACGGATGTGGTGATAATGTATGATCAGAATACTCAACGACCTCGTGGTTTTGGTTTCATAACATTTGATAGTGAAGATGCAGTCGATAGGGTACTTTACAAGAACTTCCACGAGCTGAATGGCAAGGCTGTAGAGGTGAAACGAGCCCTACCTAAAGATGCAAATCCTGGTGGAGGGGGCCGTGGCGGGGGCTACCAAGGTTATTCTGGTGCTAGTACTAATACGTTTGACAGTCGAATGGATGGCAATAGATACATGCAGCCTCAAACTACTGGGGGCGCTTTCCCTCCATATTCAGGCTATGGTGCACCTGGTTATGGTTATGGAACAGCTAGTACTGCGGTCGGTTATGGGGGTTATGGAGGATTCAGTGTTGGTGGTTATGGAGGCTCTGGTACGGGCTTTGGTGGTCCTGGAGGGTCCTACGGAAACCCTAATGCCCCTAATGCTGGCTATGTTAGTGGGGCACCTAGTGCAATGAAAAATAACTGGGGCAGCCAAACTCCTACTGGCTATGGTGCCTCTGGCTACGGGACTACGGCTCCTTGGGGTGCTCCAGGTGGCGGTGGTGCTGCTGCATCAGCTCCTAGAGGTCAATCCCCAAGCGGGGCTTCTGGCTACGGGAATCAAGTTTATGGATATAGTAATTATGGAGGAAGTTATGGTCCTTACGCTGGGGCATACGGCACTGCAGGTGGGCGCGCCCCAAATAGCAATGCCGGTGGTGGTGCTACTGGAGGAGATCAACAAGGAACTGGTGGTGGGTACAACGGAAGTGGCTACGGTGACAATAATGGTAGTTCAGGGTATTCTAATGCAGGATGGAGATCTGACCCTTCACAGGCAGCTGGTGGTTACGGTACTTCTCAGTCCAGGCAGGTTTAGTAGCAGCAACCCAAAAGGTTTTGGTTCGTATTGAAGTAATCCTAATGCAGGCAATCATTTAGCTTTGCGATTGAACGCAAGATTGGCAACGTGGATTGCTGGATTCTGAGTGGTAGTTGGCACTTGTAGTTTCTGCTAGTATATTTTGACTAGTATTTGTTTTAGTAGAAATATTTGCAAAAATTTGTTTCAAAAAGCCGCATTTATCTTTCATATTGTTGCTTAAGAGTTGTTGTGTGCTTGTTACTAATTTTGTATCCCCTTTTTTCCCTCCCCTCCACTCCCCCACCTTTTCTTTTTTTATTTTTTTAATTCAAATGTTAGAACGAGATGGCTTATAATCAAACTTCAATTCCCTTGTGGGTAATGATGATAGTTCATTCCGCACAATTACTCTCTCCATGCATTTCTTGTAGCTAAGATTGTTGCTAATGTCAGTGGTAGTCTCGGAATATTTTCCTTATCCTTTCTTTAGTTCCTTTTTATTTTTATTTTTTTTGATTTTGACTTTTTTATCATTGGCTTTGTAGTTTGTAGGCCGATTTAATGATGTCATAGCTACTGTCCTTTTTCACGGCTTTCCTAGTTGATGCCGTTTTCTATATATGTAGATACACACACCATAACTCTCCAATGCGCATGGACGCGAAATGTTAGTTGTAACTTTTTTAATGCATTATTCTAATTTTTTTTAATGCGTTATTCTAATGTCTAGTTGATTCTGATATAATAATTAAGTTCAGATTTGTTATTCAATTTTTCTATCTTAATGGCTATCATCTTAATAAGTATATAATAATTCATCAATTTGTTAAAAAATTTTTAAAATTTAATATTTTTTAGGTGATTAAAATTTTAAGTTAAGATAATATAGAATAACACTAATAAGATGTAATTAATGAGTTAAGAAATTCGGGACAACGTATTTCAATTCATAATAATTTTGGGTGATATTTATCATTATTTTGTATTGATAGTTTCAAATAATTCATGTCAAAAGATTCCTAATAAAAAATTAAATAAACTCAAAATTCTTAATAAAAAATTAAATAAACTCAAAGAGGGTGTTTGGTTGGTTAGTTTGAGTTGAAATATTTTAGTTGTAATAGTAAATTTTTTTGAATTTTCAGAAAAGATAAAAAACTTTTTAAGAAAAAGATAAAAACTTTTTAGAAAAAAGACAAAAAAAAATACAGTTTGAATTGAAATGAGATGATGAGGTAAACAAAGTCAAAGAGTAGTTACATAATAGGACGTCAAAGGATGTTATAGGTGTGGCTCTGTATATTTTTTCAGTTGCTGTTGGATCTCCTGTGTGTGTCGTTTCTATGCTCGAAAAAAGCTATTTCGTTGTTGTACTTTCTCACTTCTCAGTCGTCACTTCACTTAGGCCTGTGGCGGCAGATTAGAAGCAAACAATAAAGATTAAAGGGTGCGTTTGGTGAGCAATTTCATTTCAACTCAAACTG
Organism: Ficus microcarpa; assembly: GCA_025413485.1. NCBI lineage: Eukaryota > Viridiplantae > Streptophyta > Magnoliopsida > Rosales > Moraceae > Ficus > Ficus microcarpa. The sequence goes on along the minus strand of CM046384.1, from coordinate 4,622,320 downwards.
TATTTTTTTTTGTCTTTTTCCTAAAAAGTTTTTGTCTTTTTTCCAAAAAGTTTTTTGTCTTTTCTGAAAATTCAAAAAAATTTACTATTACAACTAAAATATTTCAACTCAAACTAACACACCAAACTCACCCTAAGAGGCCTAAGGTACACCGTACAAGAACAGTCTTGAAGGGTTGCTGGCTATTCTTCAATTGAGTTCTTAAAAAAGTACTCTCTAAAATGATTGTTCCCAATCACAAAAGCAGTCCTTATTTTCGTTAGCATATTCAAAGTATATTTTCAACCATCAAATCAAAGAAATTACTTTTGTGCGAATTTATAGAATCAAATTCCACTGGACTTCACTGCCCCACTAGAATAAATTTACGTATAAAATTACTATTATATTATATTTATATTCACTTACCCAGAATTTATAAAAGAGGAGATTAATTGAATAAATATGGAGCTAAGCTAATTCATAAGCACATGCAATATGACTTCTTTTCATTCCCAAAAATGATGTACGAATATGCCTCCCCTATTTAGCTTACATTTGATTTACCGATTATAAATAAAAATTTTAAATTAAAATTAGTTGACTTTTTAAAAATTAATTATAATTTATATTGACTTTTTAGAAAAATAAAAATAAAAACTGATATGGAAAACTACAGTTTGAAATATCAAACGAAACATAGTTGGATGACTACTCTTGGATGATAGTTCTAACCAACAACTCACCACTAAAGTGAAGAATTAAAATTAAAATTAAAAAAAAATAAAAAATAGCAAAAGGAAAAAAGAGGCCGAGAGGCAGACATAATTACAATGCATTAGCGAGTCATTAATTGGGAGAATAATTAAGATACAATTCTATTAATTTGCTGACTTTATACTTGGTTTGATTATTACAAGTTTTCCGCTCCTTTTCCTTTTCTTTTTCTTTTTTGTTTTTAAATTAATTTTTCTTACTATTCTAATTAATTAGTACATATAAAACTCAACAGTTTTTTGGCACGAGTTTTGACTTTTGAGTCTAACTTTCTAAAAAATTCCAAATCAACTTAAATTTTCACTGTTTTGGAAACACCATGCTAATTTTTTCTCTCGCATCATCAATCCTAGAAGATTCACATTTTATGATGGAATCTAATTAAAATAAATTATTCAAAAGTCAAAATTATGTGCCAAGATTAGTCCTTTCTTAAACTTCTATATATAAACAAGGTTAATCTTGAACCCAATAAGATTCAGACCTGTTTTTTTTTTTTTTTCTTTTTTTTTTTTTAACCCTTGTCATAACTCATGAAGACTTGGGCAATATTTTGATGTCTATATGCATTGTTAGAATAGAATATAAAAGTATCATTGGTTCACTATCTAGTAACTTAAGCTTCTAAAATAAAAGAACTTAAGCTTTTCAAATAGATTAGAAAATTAACTTGGTATTAGAGTTGTAGATAGATCCAAAGCTTAAACTACTGTACTTCTGTACACTTTGTCTCTCTTAATATCGTAATCACATGTTGATTCTTTATTATACTTCAGGTTTTTTCTTTAAATATTTACGTCTGCATGATTGTCTATTATTTGATCTGGAAACGAGAAGCGTTAGAATATAAACTTATTATCTTCCACCTCCTAATAGCATAAGTTTTAGAATATATATAATAAATAGCATAATTACAAATTACAAGAGCTAAATTATGTAAATAGCATATTATTTACGAAACTTGGCGAAATAAATTACATATGCACTTACTAATAAATTAATTTATTTTCTCTTAATAAAAACTAAATATTCTACTTGTAAATATGCACTATATACCTTAATAGTTCCATAAATACATTATTTACTTTTTTTTCTTTATCTTTTGTAAACATCTTCTATCTTACTAAATCCTCAAAAACTTCTTCTTCTGGGTAGCTTCTCTACAACTCATAAGACTTGACATATTAACTAGTGGGATTTATAATTTATAATGACAATATAGATATTGAACATATATATACAAGTTTAATCATAAATTTTTAACCTTCTTGAGAAGTAAAACAACCAGCAGTTAGAACTTACTGACCAACCAAATCGACTAAAGGATTTTTTTTTTCTTTTTTTTTTCCTTCGTTCCTCTAGGTTTTTCCTCGTCGAGAAGATGATTCCGAGAAGAAAAACTTACAGGATCTCTGTTGTCATACTGCTTTGACTTTCTTTTTTTTAAGAGGAAGGAGAATAAAATATTTGATTAATAGATTACGATCTTTAATTAGAGCTTATTTTTTAAAATAAATTAAAGTCAGACATAATCAATTTCTATCACCTATATATGCCTTTCTTAACTAATCCGTAACATGGGCAACTAGCTATTTTTTAAGGCATGCGTAGTTAATGTTTGTGGTTAGTCATTGTATCTTACATTAATTATTGAATTGCATATACTTGGTATTTTCCAAATTATAAATATTACATGATTAAGGTCAAAGGAGATTAATGAAATAAATATGCAGCCATTACTATTAGCTCATGGATGACTTCTCTTCGTTTAAATAATTAGAAGATTCCTCCCACCACTTGTGTATGCATGATGTTGGAGGTTACCAAGAAGTCAACTTAGCTTTTTTATTACAAGGCAGAGTGGCAGTACTATTTTCAAGTCAATATAGTATAAGAGACAACATAATATTAATAAATATTAAAAAAAAACATAGGATATATAAACATAAGACTATATATCTTTTCAAACCCTGCATTTTCTTTTATTCAGAAAATATACATTGTATTTGAAAGTTTTACATTTTGAAATCATCAAATTATATCTAAAACATGAATTCGTGCCTTCTCTTGATCAAGACTAGATTTTGACCTAAAAAATGTCACAAAATACCCTTAAATGCAGGAAAGAAAAAATAACAAATATTGAGAGAATAAAGGGGAAAAAAGAAAAAGTAAGACAAAACCGAAACAAGCGACTAACAACCCTAACCAAAGAGTCTTTCATTTAAAAAAATTTTTTTTTGTTAATTCTCTATTTAAGCTTATTTTGGGATTCTGAGATTAAGTGCTGGCGAAACAAAAAGGTACGAAGTTTTAAATTAAATACAAGTTGACAGTATGAAAATCCAACGCTTCAAAATACAGGGCATATATATAAATGCTGAACAAAAACAAAATGCAAGATAAAAATAGTAAGTAATCCATAAATATATAAGAAATCACTCTTTTCTATATATCTATATCTAACAATCTCTAAATATATCTATGCCTATGCATATATGGTTGTCTTGTATACAACATAAATCAATATCAGTGCTAGTACTGTAGTTATATAGTATCGGACATATAATTATGGCCCGGGTAGGAGAAGAGAACGGCCTTGCATATGAAGGAGATCAGGTTTATACAGAGGATGGGACTGTGGATCTCAAAGGTAGACCTGTTTTCAGATCAAAGACCGGAAGATGGAAAGCTTGTTCCTTCATTGTTGGTAATGTGTTTCGCTTCATAAACAGTGTATCTAAGGTTTTGTTAATATATATATATATATCTAAGGTTTTCTGTATATATACGTTGGTTTGATTGTAGTGTATGAGATATTTGAGAGACTAGCTTACCAGGGGGTTCAAGCAAATCTAGTGCTCTATTTGACAAGAGAGTTTCACCAAGGCACTGTTAAAGCTTCCAACAATGTCACCAACTGGATTGGTACCGTCTTGATTACCCCCATCTTAGGCGCTTACATTGCTGATGCATATTTGGGACGCTTCTGGACCTTTCTCATAGCTTCTGCAATTTATCTCTCGGTATAGTCCTAACTAAAGATTTTGCATCCGTCTACTTGTGTTTGTTTGTTTTCAGTACTCGTATACTAAGTCGCATTCTTTTCTTTTGAACTTGGGATGAGGAAGTTCGAATTGATATCTTATGATGAAGTTAGATACAATATTACCGCAAAGTTATATTAATTAAAAAATTGCAGCCATCTACATGTGTGTTTATCTACGGTACTCAACTTTAAGTGGTGGCGTTTTTTTTTTTTTTTTTGCCCCTCAACTTGGAGTGAGCAAATTCAAATCGATATCTTGAAATTAGGTGTGATATTGTCATTAAATTATACTTATAACTACATTCTTTTATGGTGGTTTAATTTAGCTAATGTGCCATGCATGCATGTGGAAAGGCAGACTTTTTTGTTTCTTCTTTTTAATATCCACTTAAGTACAGTATACGTTTTTCCTACTCGACGTCATAACTCATTTGATATTAAAGTAATTAAAATGCATCAACTTGTCCGATTGTTTACTTAATTTTTCTGATTTGTTTGTTTATTATTAATTAATTTATTTATTTGTCAACTTTCACTATTCAATAGGGAATGGTCCTGTTAAGTCTCGCGGTTTCAGTGCCGGGTCTGAAGCCGCCATCGTGCAGTACTTCTCACGGAGTGAATGTAGAAAATTGCCCCGAAGCCTCATCTCTCCAAGTGGGAATTTTTTTCTTGGCGTTGTACATAATCGCGGTCGGAGGTGGCGGAACCAAGGCTAATATCTCGACCTTAGGCGCCGACCAATTCGACGAATTCGAGCCAAGGGAGAAGAAGCAGAAGCTCTCATTCTTCAATTGGTGGGTGTTCGGCGTGTTCTTCGGCTTCCTCATATCGGAGACTTTTGTGGTTTACATTCAAGACAATGTTGGGTGGACCCTTGGCTACAGCCTCCCAACCGGTGGGATCGTCCTCGGCTTGTTGGTGTTCTTGGTTGGTGTCCCATTTTATAGGCATAGGTTGCCTTTGGGGAGTCCATTCACCAAGATGGCTAAGGTTTTTGTGGCTGCCTTTAGGAAGTGGAAGGTCCCTTTGCCAGATGACCCCAATGAGCTTCATGAGTTGAGTGTAGAAGAATATGCTAAAACCGGGACCCACATGATCGACCCTACTCCAACTTTGAGGTATTTATCATTTAGTACATACTTTTTCAAACTTTTTTCTACAGTGTTTTAACTGATTAAAAAAATCTTAATTTATCATTTAAATTATGAGTTTGAACTCAATATTCAAATGATGAGCCATTAATTCACCTCTTATACCCAAATGCCTTTTAAGTAGCAACAAATAATGCTATTACAGGTGTAGCTTAAAAAAAAAAAAAAAAATCAGATTTAACACTTCATGTGGACTTAACATGTCAATATTTGTGCATCAGATTATTTTGTTAGTTTTTAAACTAGTTAAATAAAGGAGAATAATAAACCTCTTGAATATTATTTTTGAAGACAAGTTGTGAAGTTATGCCATTAAGGATACAAAAAGTGGTCTTGATTAATAAGTATATCCGAAATATGAATTGTCAAGATCGATTATGGTACTTATTATATATTTAATATATAGTTTTAAAAAATTATTGTATAGTCAATTTCGTCTTCTGCTACCTCTTATTTCAAAAGTTTTTATACTAATTACAATGTTAAAATTGATTTCACGAAAAAGGATATCGAATTATTTATATAAACACTGATAGTTATCGGATTCAAAAATCCTATCTAATTTTTTTATACCAAATGATGTCTAATTAATCAAATTATATTATATCATGTAAAAAATTTAAAAAGCTTTATATCTGATTTTTCTGTTCTTATCATCTAAGTTCATTATAATCTCGGGTTATATTAAATAAATATATATATATCTTAGCTCAATCATCCATGCAATATTTCTGATTTTCCTGCAGGTTTCTCGACAAGGCTGCTGTGAAGAGTGGACCAACAAATACGCCATGGAATCTTTGCCCTGTAACCCAAGTTGAAGGAACCAAACAAATTGTGAAACTCCTTCCTATTTTCATTGCCACGCTCATACCGGCAATAGTATCAGCCCAGTCACACACGCTTTTCATCAAACAAGGCACCACACTGGACAGAAGCATGGGACCTCACTTCAACATCCCTCCGGCGGGCCTCGCGGTGTTCATCACGATCTTCATGCTCACAACCATCGTGATCTACGACCGCTGCTTCGTCCCCATCATCCGCCGCTACACCAAAAACCCTAGAGGGATCTCGATGCTGCAGCGGTTCGCGATAGGCCTTGTTCTCCACATAGTCATCACCCTCACGGCCTGCTTGGCCGAGAGGAAGAGGCTCAGCATCGCGAGGGAACACGGCATCGTCGGTAAGAAACAGACGGTGCCTCTCTCGGTGTTCATTCTGCTTCCTCAATTTGCCCTATTAGGAATCGCAGACGCGTTTCTGGAGGTCTCGAAGGTGGAGTTCTTCTACGACCAAGCGCCGGAGGGCATGAAAAGCCTCGGGGCGTCGTTCAGCTCGACCAGCAGAGGAGTTGGGAATTTCCTCAGCACTGCTGTTCTAACATTGGTCTCTGAGACCACCAAGAGGCATGGCCAAAAAGGGTGGATTTTGGATAACTTCAACTTGTCCCGTTTGGATTATTTCTACGCCTTATTGGCTGTCTTGGCCTTCTTCAATCTCCTCTACTTTTTGGTGGTCGCCAAGTTGTTTGTTTATAATGCTGAGGTCAAGAAATCCAAGCTGGATTATTCAGCTCCCATTGATACTTCACAAAACTGATTAAGCTTACGTGGCATCATGTAATCAAGGTGTGGTTTAAATGAACTGATAGTTATTGCATGCATAATCTAACGATCATTTTGTGTATGATTGTGCCATAAGATGTATAGTACTTCAAATCTCCTGTGCTCAAGTTTTTTTTTTTTTTTTTTATTTGAATAGAACTATTTTATAAGCTTCCTTCTAGGAGTGAACCAAATTACCATTTTACCATTTGGGGTTATCTTAAGTAGTTGGGTGCGTGAGTGTTTAAATGTCTAATTTAGGGTTTGAATTCTTGACTCTTTATTTCTTAAAAAATATAAATTAAAAAAAAAAAAACTATCTTTTGTTTTCCAAGAATGGCTTTGATAAACGTTATGAAAATAAGATGACAAAATCTTTATGAAAACGATGGGTAGCCTGAAAACATTAAATAAATAAAAAAAAACTAATTCGGTTGCCCAATACACAATCAAAACAAAAAAAAAAAAAGAAAAAAAAAAGACATTTTTATTTATTTATTTTTTTTTTTTGAGTGGGCACTAGAATTGATTTCTATTGGTTGAAGACAAAGTCTTCAACTTCCTTTTCTCCGTGCATTGTTTCTAAAATCTACGCAAAGCTCGAACAGGAGGTATAATCTAGTTTATTATAAGTTTACTGTAGTTTTATTGATATAGATATTATTGATTTATTATCTATCTAAATCAATTTTAAATTACTGTTGTCATTATCTGATTTATTGGCGGCCTTCACTCTTTCCTAAAGTAATGGGATTGATTGAATTTAGTTTCTATCTAATAATTTCATCATTATTGTTTATAACATGATTAAAGTTTAAAGAAGTAATATTTTACTATTCTTATTATTATTTGGTTCGGTTAGGGGACCAGATTAGGGTTTGGTAGCAAGGGGGTGGCGCTGGGTTTGGTCTGGGGTTTGGTTAAGTTGGAGGGCTAGATCGGTTTGGTTCAGGGGAGGGGGCCCAGATCATATCTGAGTTTTTGGGGTCAGGGTGGGGGGCGTTTGTTGTCGGAGTTGGGGGTGCTTGGGTTTGGGGGGGTTGGGTTGTGAAAGGGAGGGGGGAGAGAGAGAGAGAGATGGGGTATTTTAGTCTTTTTACTACAAAAATTAATCACTTTAACAAGATTCTATTAGAAATTTAATGGAATTGGACGGAAATGACTAAAATGGCCAATATTTAGAGAGTTTAGGATAATCTCGGCCAAAAAAAATAAAACATGAATCATACCGTCACATTTTAAAGAATTCATGTATTATTTAGGCCAATTACTCTTGGAATTATATAATAAAATAGAAAGATCCAAAAATTATATGTATCCTCCTTTTCAAAATAATAATAATAATAATAATAATAATAAAATTATCCTCGATCATTATTACTTAAATTTAGAAAAGTTGATTAGTCAATTACCAATAAATGAGAATCAAATTGAGATTGATCACTAACTAATATTCGAATAACATTTTTTGTGGTTGTATACGACTCAAGAAAAAGGAGAATATATGTTAGTAATTAGTACTGTTTCTTTCCACTACTTTCTTCTAGACAAACAAAGTTAACAGC
>CM046384.1:4514089-4614089 GCA_025413485.1 Ficus microcarpa | reverse complement strand
ATTTTTTTTAGGAAAAAAATTAACCGAATTATTTGTACCCTTTCATTGTTATCTTAAATCACAACAAATAATATCCTTCCAGTGTAAGTTGATTAACAGAATACTATTTTCTTCTTATGATCTTGGTCATAAAAGTGCCGATATGGCCTTTTTTTCATACACACACTTTAACGCCTAAATTGCATGCATGTTGAAGACAAAGTTATCAATTATAATAATCTTATTATTTTAATTACAATTATACACTTGAATCCACGTGAAAACATGCTTTATCTTTGTTTATGCACAAGACTCATCAAATTCAAATTATCGAGGCAATGAAATCATTAATTTAAACTTTCTCTCTCTTAATTACATCGTACTTTTGACGCTGAGAATCAAGTTCCTGTCTAGGATGCCTAAGGCAATTGAGGTGCCTACCCCACCCTATATTATGGAACAAAATTTCCAAAGAGTGCTCCTCATTATATCCATTGGTGATAACTACTAATTAAAACTATTAACTAAATAGAAAGAAAATAATCAAAACAAGGAGAAAAGAAGAAAATGTGGCCTTGTATAATTAAACCCGGAAATTAACTAAACCAATATATATATGTTTGAGGTTTTAGCGTCCCTTTGGCATTCTATTTTGAAGCTTTATTATTATTTTTTTTAAACTTTTTTCTGTATTATTTTTCTTTCAAAAATTTAAATTTATTGTTTGAATTGTGAATTTGAACTTATGATTCAAAAAAGACCTTAGTGTTTTTTGTTTCCCAATTTTCTTTTTATCTGAAAGAAAGGATACTTGTTAGTTAATGTACGTCCAGTGAGTTTAACTATATGTAAACTTTTCTTTTTCACATGGGTTAAAGTTACCATGAGTTAAAGTTATTTTATTAGTAGTAAACTAATTACAGGTGTAGAAACACCAACATAATTTCCTTTTTATATATTTTGCACTTGAAGTTCGAACTTCAGATCATCAGATGATCTTCCTTGTCCGCTATGGAATCGTGGCTCAGGCCATTCATGCATATACTTTTTTATTTGATTACAGCTACTTATCTGTTTATCCACTTTTTGTCGTTGAAAAAAAGTGAAACAATTTCAATCAATCAGCCTGTTGTTTGATTGGAATCAGGTTCACAATTTTCTCAAACAAATCATAAAAAGTACTGCTATATGATTAGTACCATGGTCAGTCATATAAAAGTATAAAACGTATAATTGACTCATAATATGTAGCGTAACGTCTTGTATATTGCGGTCAAAGGATTCTAAATTTTTACCGGAAAAAAAATGTTATTATTAGGTAAATTATCTTCTCTTAAATTATATAACCAATAAGAAAATGCCCCTGTGATCTGTCTCTGTCAGCGTTTCATGCGTTTGGTGTCCCCACTCACCAGCAAAACCTTCTTTGTTTCAACGAATAATATTACTGCTCCAAATAGTTAGGGAATCAAGTACTAAAGAACCAAAAAAAAAAAAAATGAAAATAAACTAATTAGGGGATCGAATCATAAACAAACAAAAAAAAAAAGAAGAAGAAGAAAGAATAAATAAATTTAAGGCCTCGTTTGGCTCGTGAATTCAAACTCAAAATTTTCATATCAATTTTTATCTTTTTCTGAAAAAGTTTTTGTCTTTTTTGAAAGTCAGCAAAAATTTTCAACTCAAACTTAAAATTTTCAACTCAAACTCATTCACTAAACGGACCCGAAAATAAGAGTCGGCCAGGACAAACAAGATATTTGCAAATCAATGAAAGAATAAGATTATATATGAGGAAGATGTTACACAGACACATATATATATATATATGTGTGTGTGTGTGTGTCCATAAGGCGTCAAACTTCTTTTATATATATTTATATATATATATGAATGTATGTATAACAAGCTAATACAAAATTCTTGAGTATAGAGTACTAGATCACATATCATGGCACGGTTAGAAGAGAAGGGCAATATTGAATGCGGACAAGATGAGGAGGATAATTACACGGAGGACGGGACTGTGGATCTCAAAGGGAGACCTGTTTTGAGATCAAACACTGGAAGATGGAAAGCCTGTTCCTTTATTGTAGGTACTGTTTTTATCCTCTTCTTCTTTTTTTTTTTTTGGGTAAATTTCTTTTTCATATTTTGTATTTCTAAATTTAGAGGGATGATTTGGAAAATTTTGTTGTTTATTTGTTTGTAGTGTATGAGATATTCGAGAGGTTAGCCTACCAGGGAATTATAGCAAATCTGGTGCTCTACTTGACAAGGGAGCTCCATCAAGGCACTGTGACTGCTTCAAACAACGTCACCAACTGGAGTGGTACTGTTTGGATGACCCCGATCTTAGGTGCTTACATCGCCGACGCATATCTCGGCCGGTTCTGGACCTTCGTCATAGCATCTGCCATTTATCTTATGGTAATTGTATACACACACGTACGAGTAACTGTTAGTTATCTTCTCTTATCATTTATAAAACAAAAAATGATACGTGTCATGAAAAGGTAGTTTCACATTTAGAGAACCAATAGATTTTTTATATGTGTGCCTTTATTATGTTCATGATAAAAATTTTCATGATGTATATCATTGCTCGTAGAAAAAACACGAGTAGATGATGGCAAAATTGTCGTGCATAATATTCAACAAAAAGCTGGTTGTGTTTTGATTGAATTCGATCATGTTTAACTCCGGGATAATTTTATGTAGGGAATGATCCTGTTAACTCTAGCAGTTTCAGTACCGGGTTTGCGGCCACCATCTTGCAGCCACGGGATCAAAGAGGAAGACTGCACCGCAAAAGGCTCATCTCTCCAAGTAAAAATTTTCTACTTGGCGTTGTACATAATCGCAGTTGGAAATGGCGGAACCAAGCCTAACATCTCGACCATGGGGGCGGACCAATTCGACGACTTCGAACCAAAGGAGAAGAAGCAAAAGCTATCCTTCTTCAACTGGTGGGTGTTCAGCGTGTTCTTCGGCTTCCTCATATCGGAGACTTTTGTGGTTTACATTCAAGACAATGTTGGGTGGACCCTTGGCTATGGCATCCCAACTGCAGGGCTTGTGATTGCGGTATCAGTGTTCTCGGTGGGAACCCCACTCTATAGGCATAAGATGCCCTGTGGTAGTCCATTCACCAAGATGGCTAAGGTATGTGTCGCTGCCTTTAGGAAGTGGAAGGTACCTTTACCAGATGACCCAAAAGGGCTCTATGAGTTGAGTGTGGAAGATTATGCTATAAATGGGATACATAAAATTGACCATACCCCTTCATTAAGGTACTAATTATGTGATTTGTTCCACTTTTTATTTCTCCCCTTTCTACCAAATATGTCTTCATTTGACCATAGTCTTTTAAAGACTAGTGTTATTTGAAAAAAAAAAAAATGCTAGAGAGTCCGTTGGAATTACGTATCATCCTTTAATAGGATGGTCACACGACACAAATGAAGTCTACTTTCTATTGTGTTTAGCATTGACGGTGTCCTGAAACATTTTTAATTGACAATAAAATATATTATCCACACACAACAAGAATACTAAAATTGGCTGTGTCTAGTCCACACACAAAAAAGTAGAAATAAAAAGGCAATGTCCTCCTCTAATAGAAAACGTGTGGTGTTGTAAAAATGTGACACCTCTATTACCAAGCACTTATAGGATGCTTTTGCACTAACACATGGGACTCGTTTGTCAGAGTTTTTACTTTTACTTCTAGCCAATAGAAGAAGAGAAGTAAAAGTTATAGTTTCTCAGTAAGTATTTAGAATCAAAAAGCTTTTAAGGTCAAAATGATCTTTAAAGTATTCTAATGAGTATTAAAAATGTTAAATGAAGTTTATAATGTCTAATTTAAATTTTATTATAAGTTTTAAAATTTATTCAGAAAAGCTTCTACCAGAAGGAGAGGAAGCAATTCTAGATACTAAAAGCTCTTCTGACAAATCATTCAAACATTTTCAGAAGTTACTTTTGGACCTGAGAAGCCAAAAAGGAAACTCTACTAAATAGGCCCATAGTCTAGTACTTTTTTAGTGTTAAATGCTAAATTAATTATTACAATACGAAAAATGTTTGAAAGCACTGTCGGTGGTGTTAAGTATCACAATTTATATAATTAACTAAAAGTGAGTGTCATGATACTTTTTATATATAACATGCAATTGCTGATGGAAATAGAAAAATATGCTAGGTTGTTGAAATAAGTCTATCTCACTAGTCTTTGGCATTTGTAATTTCAGATTTCTTGATAAAGCTGCTGTAAAAGGCATTGGAACAAAGACACCGTGGACTTTATGTCCAGTAACACAAGTTGAACAGACTAAGCAACTAGTCAAAATGCTTCCCCTTTTACTTGTAACATTCATACCAAGCATCATATCAGCCCAAGCACAAACCCTTTTCATCAAACAAGGCACAACCCTAGATAGGAGCTTGGGACCTCACTTTTCCGTCCCTCCAGCGAGCCTCATGGCTTTCGTCACCATCTTCATGCTGACAACAATAGTAGTCTATGATCGTTTCTTCATCCCAACCGCCCGGCGATACACCAAAAACCCTAGAGGGATCACGCTACTGCAGAGATTCGGCATCGGTCTTGTTCTTCACATCATTATCTCGCTCACAGCTTCCTTCGCCGAGAGAAAGAGGCTCAGCGTTGCTGGGGCACACGGCGTCTTTCGTAAAAATGAGAGGGTTCCTCTCACTGTATTCATTTTACTTCCTCAATTTGCAATAATGGGGATCACCGATGCATTTTTGGAGATTTCAAAGCAAGAGTTTTTCTATTTTCAAGCTCCGGAAGGCATGAAAAGCTTGGGGACTTCGTTCTTCACTACAAGCAAAGGGGTTGGGAATTTCCTCAGCACCATTGTTCTAACGACGGTTTCTGATATCACCAAGAGACATGGACATGGAGGGTGGGTTTTGGATAACTTGAATGTGTCTCATTTAGACTATTACTATGCCTTCTTGGCTGCCTTGGCGTTCCTCAATTTTCTCTTCTTTTTGCTTGTTGCTAAGTTCTTTGTCTATAACGCTGAGGTCAAGAAATCCAAGAATGTGGATTTAAACGACCAAAAAACTTTACAAAGTTAATTGGTTAATTGTGGAGTGCTTGATGGACAACCAGATAAGCTGTTATAATTAAGCAATAATGTATCAGATTCAGATGTGACAATCAAAATCAAATATGGGTTTTAGCATTGCCCTTTAAACATCTTAGTTTTTGGCAACTTGTCCCTCAGACTTTTAAGTTTGAAAATTTATCTTCTTAAACTTTTTTAATATATTATATTTTGTTTAACTAATTATTAAATTGATGACAAAACCTACATGCATGTGTCTTATATGAGGACAAAAAGTCTCTTGTGGTACCTAAAATATTTTCAAGTCTTAATGCAAAATTTTTCGAATTCAAACCCTCAATTTAATTGGGAAGTTAGCAAAATATGACACATTACAACAATTTAAAAGATTATTTGAAAAATGAATTGTCAAAATTAAATGTTTAGACGGCAAATTACCAAAATCCATAAAATTTAAGGAAGAAGACTACTAAAAACCCACAAAATATTTGGCTAAACAAATTATTCTCTGGTACTTATACGCGTAGAAAACTATTGCATAAGACATTTGACACTCTAATAATATGTTTTTTTTGTTGCTTAGACCTTTTATATAATGATATACTATTCTTTTTTATTTTTAATAATACATGAAGGGGTAAAAGATAAGGTGCAAAACGACCTAATTAAAAGGTTTAGTAACTTATTTTTGTCCCTATCATTATTTTTTTAAAAAAGGTAATTTATAAGTTATATGCCAAAAAATTAAGAAATGGTTGTTCACTATTTGTTTTCATCCTTGACTTGACCATAAAATCGCCACCATTACCTTTTAATTATACTTTTACTACGTACCGCTCAAGTTGACTAAAGGCCAGCAAAATTGCTTCATTTTTTTTTTTTTTTCTAAATTTCTTTCCTTTTTTTTTTTAACCTTTTGTTTTAAGCCATGAATTATTGCTTTTGAATTATACACGTGAAGACGCGTTTGTTTTCTATTAATATCGGCATCTTTAGAGCTGTACAGGTTCTCGTTAATTTCATGCTTAACATCATATTTATATTTTATTAAAGTAATCAAATTGGACCAATAATCAAAATAAAGAAAACAAAAATTGCATAATCAAATGCATTATTGGCGAATGCTTGAGAATCGAATTCGTGCAGTACGAGATTCCATTCAACTTCAGCACCTCCGATTTGTTATTACATCAAAACATTGTTGTCAGAATTCTAGAAAAAAAAAAACATTATTATAAGAAAATTAGGCGTTTTTGTTAGAGATTACTCACACACCCCAGTTTTCTGTCTTGTTTCTCGATCCACGCCTAAATGATTTTCCGTTCACTTTTCAATCAGTTAGTACTATTTTCTCTCACGAATAATTTCTTCTTCTTCTTCTTCTTCTTTTTTTTGTTTGAAGAAATTATTGTCTGGAATTGTTAGTTTTTTAGGTTGTGGTTGCATAGATTAGAAAATATTACTTTATCTGAAGTGTGGGTTTAAAGAGATCAGAATAAGCTCACCAACGTGCAAAAGATTCCTTTTGCATGAGCGGTTGGTTTTTGCCTCATCACTCGAGTTGTCGCTGCTTTATGCCTTTATCATCTTTATACTTAAAGTTCGAATTTCACATCATCCGGTGATCTTCATTGTCAAGAAAGGCACAGTGACGCTAAGAAAAACGGGGCTCAGGCCATTCATGTATGGCCTTTTTTTTTTTTTTTTTTTTTTTATTTATTTATTTATTTATAAATAAAGCTATTTATTTGTTTCTTTACTTTTTCTCGTTGAAAAAAAGTGAAACAATTACTTCTTACAAAAAAAAAAAAAATATAGTGGAACAGTTTCGATCAATCATTGTTGTCCATGCACCTGTTTTTTAATTAAAATCAGTTTCCCAATTTTCTTAAACAAATCATAAAAATTACTCCCAGGATTAGTATTATGGTTAGCCATTTAAAACGTAAAATATGCTCACAAAAGCGTAATATTTTGTATATTGCGGTCAAAGGATTTTAAATTTTTAAGGGGAAAAAATGTTATTAGGAAAATGATCGTCAGTTAAATTATAAAACCAATAGGAATATACCCTGTGATTTGTCTCTGTCCACGTTTCATGTCATGTGTCTGATGTCCCCACTCACCAGCAAAACCTTTTTTCGTTTCAACTACCGCGCCAAATAATTAGGGGATCCAATGCTAAAGAAACCCAAAAAAAAAAAAAAAAAAAATTGAATAACTAATTAGGGGATAGAATCATAAAGAAGAAGAAGAAGGAAAAGAAAAAAAACCTTCATTTTAAGGTAACACCTCCATTTCGGGGTAAGAAAAATGAATGAACAAATAAATTTAAGATGAGAGTCGGCCGGGACAGTACAATATATTTGCAAATCAATGAAATTAAGAATAACATACGATATAGAAGGGAGATGTTATACGTATACATATGTATACCTATATATGTATGGATATGTATATAGTTACATATATGTGTGCATAAGGTGTCAAACTTCTTATATATGTAACAAGTTAAACACAAAATTCTTGAGTATAGAATACTAGCATGGCACTGTTAGAAGAAAAGGGCAATATTGAATATGGACAAGATATGAGCAGGATAATTATACAGAGGACGGAACTGTGGATCTCAAAGGGAGACCTGTTTTGAGATCAAACAATGGAAGCTTGTTCATTCATAGTTGGCACTGTTTTTTTTTTTTTTTTTTTTTTTTTTTCCGCTTCTTTTTGCCCTTTTTTTTTTTGTAATTTTTTTTTCCATATTTGTATGTCTAAATTAAAGGGATTATTGGAATGTTTTGTTGTTCATGATTTGTTTGTAGTGTATGAGATATTCCAGAGGTTAGCCTACCGGGGGATTTTAGCAAATCTGGTGCTCTACTTGACAAGGGAGCTCCATCATGCCACTGTGACGGCTTCCAACGACGTCACCAACTGGAGTGGTACCATTTGGATGACCCCGATTTTAGGCGCTTACATCGCCGATACATATCTCAGCCGGTTCTGGACTTTTATAATAGTATCTGCCATTTATTTTAGGGTAATTATATGTGTTTATGCATGTGTAGCTGCTAGTTATCGTCTCTCATTATTTATGAAAAGAAAAATAATACATGTACTGAAAAGGTAGTTTCGATTTTAGAGAACTAAAAGAATTTTGATATGTATGCATTCATGATGTTCTTGACATAACTTTTCATTATGTGTACCATTGATCGAAGATGATGGCTTTTTTGTGTGGAAGAATTGTCATGAATAATAGTATTCAACATAAAGCCGGTTGTGTTTTGATTGAATCCCGACATGTTTAACTCCGTTCATGGGATAATCTTATGTTAGGGAATGATCCTGCTAACTCTAGCAGTTTCAGTACCGGGTTTGAGGCCACCATCTTGCAGCCATGGGATCAAAGAGAGGAAGATTGCGCCGCAAAATCCTCATCTATCCAAGTGGGAATTTTTTTCTTGGCATTGTACATAATCGCGGTCGGAGGTGGCAGAACCAAAGCTAATATCTCGACCTTAGGTGCCGATCAATTCGACAAATTCGAGCCAAAGGAGAAAAAGCAAAAGCTCTCCTTCTTTAACTGGTGGGCGTTCAGCGTGTTTTTTGGCTACCCCATGTCGGAGACTTTTGTGACTTACATTCAAGACATTGTTGGGTGGACCCTTGGCTATGGCCTCCCAACTGTAGGGCTTGTTACTTGGGCACCACATTCTATACGCATAAGATGCCTTGCGCTAGTCCACTCACCAAGATGGCTAAAGTTTTTGTGGCTGCCTTAAGGAACTGGAAGGTGAATTTACCAGATGACCCAAATGAGCTCTATGAGTTGAGTGTAGAAGATTATATAAATAAATGGGATTCATAGAATCGACCATACCCCTTCATTAAGGTACGAATTATGTGCTAGATTCCACTTTTTGTTTTTTTCCCCATTCTACCACATATATATGTATATATATCTCAATTTGACCATAGTTTTATCAAAGATTTGTATTGTTAAAGAACAATGCTAAAAAGCATCGATGGAATTAAATATTTTCATCCACTAATAGAAGGAGGATCTAACAATATGGGTTACATAAATGAGACCTACCTCTATTTATTGTGTGTTTAGTATCGATGGTGTCCTGAAACATTTTTTATTGATAATAAAAGATAGGATAAATTTTACTATTTCCTCTCAAATTCTTGTCACAAAATGGCCCCACACCCCTCCCCCCCTTACCCCCAATTTCATTTTGTAACATTCTTTTTCCTGAATTTTTAAAAGTTTAGTTTGCAAATTTCCCCCTCAATAAAGTTTTTGATGGAAAAATACACGTAACACTCATAGGTAGCATAAGTTGGGAGTATTAATTAAATGTGAAATTATGAAGTTACTCTCATATTTAAGTTAAAAGAGTGAATATTTAGGGTTGACTCGCTTTTTTTTTTTTTCCCCGCATACCTCTCTTTTATGTGTAACTTTATAATTTCACATTTTATAAAGATAACGCGTGTATTGTCAAAAAATGTCACTTCATTATTTCACATTTAATGCCCCAACTCATGCTATCAATGAGTGGTATATGTGTTTTTCCATTAAAAAATTTAACTAAGTGGGAAAATTCTTAAATGTTTTCAAAATTCAAGGAAAAAGAATATTATAAATTGTTTTGTGATAAGTTCAAAAGTTTGGGAAAAGTGAAATTTGTATATTATCCACACAAAACAACAATACTAAAATATTTAAGCACAAGTTAAAAATAAAAAAATAAGAAATAGAAAAGGCAATGATCTCCCCTAACAAAAAACGTGTGATGTTGAAAAAATATGACACCTCAAAACTCCTAGCACTTAATAGGATGCTCTTGCGCCAATGATATGCCCTAGCTAGTATTTTTCTAGTGTTAACGCTACTTAATTATTATAATATGGAAAATACTTGAAAGCACTATTGGTGATGTTGAGTATCGCAATATATATAATTAACTATAAGTGAGTGTCATGATACTCCTTATTTATAACATGTAATTGCTGATGGAACAAAACAGGAAAAATATGCTAGTGGTAATAAATCCATCTCACTAGTGTTTGCATTTGTGATTTCAGGTTTCTTGATAAAGCTGCCGTATTGGAACAAAGACACCATGGACTTTATGTCCAGTAACACAAGTTGAACAAACCAAGCAACTAGTCAAAATGACTCCCGTTTTACTTGTGACATTCATACCAAGCATCATATCAGCCCAATCACAAACCCTTTTCATCAAACAAGGCACAACCCTAGATAGAAGCTTGGGACCTCACTTTTCCGTCCCTCCGGCGAGCCTCATGACATTCGTCACAATGTTCATGCTGACAACAATTGTAGTCTACAACCGTTGCTTCATCCCAACCGTCCGTCAATACACCAAAAAACCTAGAGGGATCACCCTATTGCAGAGATTCGGCATCGGTCTTGTTCTTCACATCATTATCTCGCTCACAGCTTCCTTCACCAAGAGAAAGAGGCTCAGCGTTGCGAGGGCACATGGTGTCTTCGGTAAAAATGAGACGGTTCCTCTCAATGTATTCATTTTACTTTCTCAATTCAAAATATTGGGGATCTCCGACGTGTTCTTGGAGATTTCAAAGCAAGGGTTTTTCTATGACCAAGCACCGGAAGGCATGAAAAGCTTAGGGGCTTCGTTCTTCACAACAAGAAAAGGAGTTGGGAATTTCCTCTGTACTATAATTCTAACGACAGTTTCTGATATCACCAAGAGACATGGACATGCAGGGTGGGTTTTGGATAACTTGTATGTGTCTCATTTAGACTATTATTATGCTTTCTTGGCTGTCTTAGCGTTCCTCAATTTTCTTTTCTTTTTGCTTGTTGCCAAGTTCTTTTGTCTATAATGCTGAGGTCAAGAAATACGATAATGTGGATTTAAACGACCAAAAACTTTGCAAAATATTAATTAGTTAAGCGTGGAGTTCTGCTTGATGGACAATCAAATAAGCTGTTAGAATTAAGCAATAATATCTGAAATTCAGATATGACAATCAAAATGAAATATGGGTTTTAGATTGCCTTTTAATCATTTCAGCTTCTGATAACTTGTCTCACAAAACTTTTAAGTTTTCTTCTTAACTTTTTTAATTGTTGTAGTATATGCTCGTTTGTTTAACTTTCTTCTTAAATTGGTGACAAAACCTACATATATCTTTTATAAGGACAGAAAATCTCATATTGTACCAAATATATTTTCAAATATTAATGCAAATATTTTGAATACAAACCCTCAATTTAACTGGGCAGTTAGCAAAATATGACACATTACAATTTAAAAAGATTTCAAAAACGAATTGTGAAAATTAATAAGTTAGATGGCAAATTACCAAAATCCAGAAATTTTAAGGAATAATAGTACTAAAAACCCACAAAATATTTTGCAAACCAAATTATTCTCTTGTATATACGTCATTAGAAAACTATTGCATAAGAATGTACATTTGGCATTCTAATATGTTTTTTGTTGCTTAAACTTTTTATTAGATATCTATTTTATTTTTGCTGATATACTTTTCTTCTTAAAAAGATGAGGGTGCTAAATGAGTGTGTGTATTTACTTATTTATGTCCCCATCATTTTTTATAAATAAAAATAACATATAAGTTATATGACAAACAATTAAGAAATGGTTGTTCACTTTGTTCTCACTTTGGAATTGCCACCATTACCTTTAATTACACTTTTACTACCGCTCAAATTGACTAAAGACCAGCTAAATTGCTTCATTTTTTCTAATTTTCTTTCCTTCTTTTTTTTTTTTTTTTTTTTTTTTTTATTTTTGTTTCAAGCCATGAATTGCTTTTGAATTATAAACGTGAAGACGCGCTGTACAGGTACTCCTTAATTTCATATTTAATAAGATATTTATATTTTATCTAAGTATGCAACTCATCAAATAATTGCACCAATATAATCAAATTAAAGAAAACAAAATTTGCATAATCAAATGCATTATTGCTGACGTTGAGAGTCGAATTCGTACAGTATCAGATTCCATTCAACTTCAGCAACTCCGGTTCGTTATTTTATTATAACATTAGAAAATTATGCATTTTTGTTAGAATACTCAATTCAGGCTCACTAATACATACAAAAGGAAAGAAAAGGAAAAAAGCGAGAAAATGGTGCTGTTGTATAATTTAGTATATATATTCGGAGGTACATGCCCAATGGTCGACAGCTAGCTAATTAAGGACAACATAAAGAAAGGAATTCCAAAAGAAACAATTGCAATATTTCTATTTGTTGAAGAGATTGTTTCTTAGAAGTTAGTTGAAAATATACAAGCAAGTAAATTGGTTTAGAAAACATCATGTATTATATGAAATTATTTGTGTTATCCTACACCCGCACCGCTATTGAGAATAGCAATTTTAAGAAAAATATAACTTACACCTCAATTTTATCTTTTGTTTCTCGATCTGCACCTGACTAATTTTCTACCCGCTTTTCAATCAATACAATTTTCTCTAATGAATGATTTCCTTTTCTTTTCTTTTTTTTTTTTCCTCAAAAAGAAAGAATTGTCAGTTTTTTTGGACAGAAAATTAATACTTTATATAAAGTGTGGGTTTAGAGAGATCAGGATAAGCTCACGAGCATACAAAAGTTTCCTTTTGCATACTTGAGTTGTTACTATTGCTTTATGACTTTATCATCTTCAATTGATTATTATCAATTTGGACATCCAACCGGCCGGAGTAGAATAAGCATAATTATGCCCATAATTAATTATAGAATTTCGTTGAGAATCAATACTATTACAATTAATCAGCAATAGTGGTCAAAGAATCAATGTATTGTATTAAATTAATCCATTAATAATAGTGTAATTAACTATTATCAAAGAAATTAAAGGATTAGTTATTTTGTTATTTCAAGGATTAATTAACACTATTGTAATATAATTAATCTTTTAATTAAAGGATTAATTTATACACATAATTGACACAAAATTTCAATATATATAATGTCAATTATATTATTTTTATTATTTGATATTATCCACGTGTCTTGACTTTTTGGGGGAAAAAAAATCGGCATTCTAGTAATAAAATGTCATTTTTGTCCACTCATATTTGGTTGTTGTAATATTCCTTATGACTAAGTATGGAGCATTACAAAAATACCAAATTTTATAAATTGGATTCACAGTAGCATAGTTATACGCAGTTAATTAATTTGATGTAGTCAAATAAGGTTAGTGATCAGCCTAGCTAAAACTGAATTCATGGCACAATTACACTTTTCTCTAATGCTCCTTTCATCCCCACTCAACCACTTCAAAATATCGAAAGAGGTGTTGCGTTATATATATAATTTTATATATTTCTATATCGATTTATACAATTTCTATTGCATTTCATCACCTGGTGAGATTATCATTAATAGAGAAAACTATACGTGGATATACACTTTTTAAGTATAAGAAGGGAAGAAAATTAATATCAGAGAAACTTATCAGCAAATTCTAATTATTTAAATTAGTAAATGTCGATTTACAATGCAATTAAGTTACAAAGCAATGGTTTTTTTTTTTTTTTTTAACTGACATTAGGGGTATTTTCATAGATTTGCCTTGGAATCGTGTTCAAATGATCGTGTATCCATGAAGGAAATGATCCTTACATGGAAATGAACTACTTGTTAATGATCGATGAACCTCACTAAGAGTATTCACAAATAATCAGCAATGAAGTTCTAGCTAGTTTAGTTGGACATATATATATTAAAATTCTTTATAGATTATTTGTTCTCTTGTATATGACTCATGAGTTTTTAGGGTAAGAAGTTAAGGGGGTGTTTAGTGAATAAATTTAGTTTAAGATTTTTAAATTTCAATAGTAATTTTTCAGAAAAAAACAAAAAACTTTTCAGAAAAGATAAAAAAACTTTTTCAGAAAAAAACAAAAATCATGATAAAAAAAGTATAATTTAATTTAAAATGAACTAACAACCAAACGGGCCCTGAGTTTTTAGGGATGGTAAATATGAAATAACTGATTACGTGTGGACAAAATGAAAGATCATCAAATTAGGTTAAAAGCAAGTTTGAAAGGGGAAAAAGAGTTTTGTGTGGGATGCCATCTCCACTCATTTATGGGTACCTCTGCCACCCGAAGAAATCATATATAAATTAAAAAAAAAAAAATCAGTGATAAAGTAGGTTATACTAGTGACAGATACCCTCTTTATGTATCTCTCAAGCAAGATATGAAAAGACTCAGCTCATGATGAAAAGAAAGAAGAAACTCACCACCGACCCTAGATTAAGAATTATGTATCCAAGGACTCTCCAGAACCAAGAGATATTCGTTTGGAACTAATTAATAAATTATATCCATAGATATTTTCAATTTATAACTCTATTTTAAATTTGTTTTGCACCAAAATAATGTAACTTTATCTTCAAATTTAAAGTTAATCCCCAATCCATTTACTTCAAATTTTACTCTAAAAAGAATATTTCATTTATATTTTTTTTATTACATTTCAATAATTAATCTATTTACCAATTGTCAATTTTTATTATTAAACAAAAATAAAATAAAAGGAGATAGCGTGTTTGCGCTATCTCCGCTGTGCTGTGTGAGATTTGGCGTAACATTGTTGACAACTTCATTTCAGAGTCGTGTTTAGACGCTGGGGTAGGGAACCCATTGTCGCGTCATTTTTGATCATCCATATTGGGTTAGGTTGGTGACGTCCTTAATGATTAAATATTATACACCTACATATAAATATAATATCACTGTACGGAACAGAAATTAAATCCATGATTAATACCAACTTGGCCTAATTTCCAACTTCCAAGTGGTGGGTTATAAAAATTAAAAATTTATAAAATAATTAAATTAGAACTTATTGCCAAGTCGTCGTGAGACTTTTTCTCCTCCGACAGACATGAAATCACATCTTGCGGCGAAAACACTCATGGGAGTAGAGCATTTTTTCTCGTATTTAAAGACTCTTCGAGAAAAAAACTAATATCTTTCCACTCATAATTTGTCGGTATCTCATCATGGGGTTGACTACATGAATACTTAGCCGAAACTTATCCACAAAAAAAAAAAAAAAAAAAAAAAGGTTCTTATTGCCTATAACCAGATTCATGAAGAGAACCCTTTTGCCAATCTTCAAATAACATATGTGAGGCCCAGGGGATGGTTGGGGAAAAGATTTCGCACCAATATTTGATCCATTAATTCCAAGGGATACTCTTTGACAAAAACATTCAAATGATAACATTTTAAGAGGCATTTGAACGTAAATATTTGAATTGTTATGTGAATTGATGTTTCAATATATACAATTTAAATGAAATTATTTGAACATAAACATATTTAAATATGTATTTGGATAGATATTGAAATCAGTTCTAATAAATTTTATCAAATCTCAATATCTATTGCAGATCTTAATGGGTATATGGGTGGGTTTTGTTCTCTCTTCACTTTTAATTCTTAGAAGGAAAAAAAAAAAAAAAAAAAAAAGAGAATTGTTTAATCGGATTTGAAACAGAAAATTGTGAAATTTTGAAGTATTGATAGAAGATAATCTATTAATTTCTAAATATTTACTGTGTAAAACATTTAAATGGATTAAATTTAAAGGGCTCTTTTCTCATTTTGATGTAAATGATCAAATAAAAACATTTTTGCCATTAGAATTAATGCTCAATATACGATAACAAACATCAATTTAATGGTCATCAACCATCTTAATTAAAGCTCTAAAAAGACTAAACATCAAGAAATTCATCGCCAGAGTCGCGTAATATGGTTCTGCTATCTGTACATTGCCGTTTAATGTACCACACGCATTACTTCATTGTCACTGATCACTAGTGTGTGTGTGTGTATATATATATATATATAATATATGTTGAACGCACATTCATTATTTATTTTCGCATTATTTGTTTGCACGAAGTTCATTTTTTCTTTTTAATTGTTTGTATAAGTTCATTGACCACATATACACTTAATTTATCCGTTACCTAAGTGTAATAATGCATTGAGTTGTTTTCTCAAGTATTTTGAGGATATAATTATTGATTAATCAAATTAAACGCGGAGCTATATGTTGTTATATGCATCTAATGACTTCTAATTATTATTATAATAAGTCCCTGTGGTTGTTAATGTGTCAATCATTGATAGCTACTGCCGAGATATTAGGGAAGGCAGTATTCCCACGGAGCCCCCGCTCTCAACAGATGGCAATTGGGAAAATCTTTGGGGATGGGGACGGAGAGGAATACAAAAAGAAGCACTCCCAACTCCACCGCCTTTTTAATATATATATTTATTTATATATATTAGTAATTACACTTCTAGAATTGTGTCTTCATTTTTAAGATTTGATTTGTTTCGTTTAAAACTTAATTTGTGTTATGTAACCTTTGATTTTTGAAACTAAATTGGGATAAATTTTTAATTTATTTTTTTGTTTTAATTTGTTTTAAATTTCATATACATAATTATATAAAATATGGAATCCAATTCAATTATTTAAATTTCATATGAATCCAATTTTTATTTTGGAACCATTTGCCTTCTATGAAGCGTTGTATTTCTTTTATTTTATTTTATTTTTGTTTGGTTTGTCATTAAAAATGAATTATGATATCTTTTCTTTTTTTTTTTTTTTTAATTTTTTAAATAAATTTAAGTTATAACTTTATATCATTCTCTTTATTTATATATTAAATGAGAATGAAACATGTATGAAAAAAAGCACGTGGGGTATGGGGATGGTTTTATTAGGTGGGGTTAAGGATGTGAAAGTATTTTCTGAATCTGTCGGTTTGCCATCCCTACAGGTAAAATTTTAAATTAATTAATTGATAATACAATATTGTAGTGACAGACATTTTTATGTGAAATGGTAATATATATTTATGTATGTATATGTAGAGAGAGAGAGAGAGAGATTAAAGGAGAGAGACACGCCGAACAAGATTAATTATAAAGAAAAGGGCAACAACACCCGAACAAATGGAAAATCTATAATTTAATCTGGAACTTGGGAGAACTAATTAATTAACTCCTTATAAGTATACTTAAGCAGTCTATGAACCTAACATAAATCTAGCACCAGAGAGTACTTAAGCTGCGAATATCAAGAAATTAAACAGTTCAACTAGCCAAGTACCATATGGCACAATCAGAAGAGAGAGGAAACGCATATGATGGAGACCAAGACTTTACACAAGACGGGACTGTCGATCTCAAAGGCAGGCCTGTTTTAAGATCAAAAACTGGAAGATGGAAAGCTTGCTCCTTCATTATAGGTAAATATCAGTAGTTTCTTTCATAAACATTTAAATTTATTGTTTGAATTATGAGTTGAACATGTGCTCTCTAAACACGACATTAGTGTTATAAATATATATTCACACGCACAAGCGCGCATATATTTGTATATTTCTAATGAGGAGAATGACTTTGCAGTATATGAAATAGTGGAGAGGATAGCATTTCTGGGGATTCAAGCAAATTTAGTGCTGTATTTGACGAGGGAGCTCCATCAAGACACTGTAGCATCTTCAACCAACGTCACCAACTGGGCTGGTACGCTGTTGATGATACAACTATTAGGTGCATATATTGCAGATGCATATTTGGGTCGTTTCTGGACCTTTCTCATATCAGCCTTGATTAATCTCTCGGTAAATTACTCAAATCGCATTTCATTGTCGTTCATATTATTATTTTTTTAAATGACAGCAACAGATATTCGTATTTAAAGAACGTTTATACTATTACTTGCGTATGCTTTAGACAAATTGTCATAAACAAATTGATGCATGTTTTGACTTCACAGGGAATGGTCGTGTTAACCCTATCAGTCTCAGTGCCAGCACTTAAGCCCCCAAAATGCACTGATGGGATGCTCAAACAAGAAGCATGCCCAAAAGCCTCATCTCTTCAAGTGGGCATCTTCTATTTGGCACTCTACATAATTGCAGCGGGAAGTGGAGGAAAAGGACCGAATATCTCGACCATGGGCGCAGACCAATTCGACGATTTTGAGCCGAGGGAGCGGAGGCAGAAGCTCTCCTTCTTCAACTGGTGGTTGTCTAGTGTGCTGGTTGCTGTCCTGTTCTCTACCACTTTCTTGGTCTACATACAAGACAATGTGAGTTGGAGCCTTGGCTATGGCCTCCCAACGGCAGGGACTTTTGTTTCACTTGTTGTGTTTTTAGTGGGATCTCCATTTTATAGGCACAAGTTGCCTTTGGGGAGTCCATTAACCAAGATGGCTAAGGTCTTTGTGGCTGCCCTTCGGAAATGGAATGTGCCTTTACCAGATGACCCAAAAATCCTTCATGAGCTGAGTTTGGAAGATTATGCTAACAATGGCATGCAAAGAATAGACCATACCCCTACTTTAAGGTAATTTTTCTTCATTAATTTCCTTCCTCTTCTTATCTAATAGTTGACCGTATATTATTTTATTTTTCGAAGTCCAAGACCACAATAAAAATAATAAGAATCTAATATAGAAATATGATACTTTGAGGACAACCTAGAATTTAGCATAGCGTAGGTTTTTTTAAGTACGAACTTGAGATGTGATATGAAAATCTTGATACTAGTTATCTACTTGTACTCTCTCTTCGTTAAAAAATTAAAATAAAATTAAAGATAACAATGAATTCCAGCTCTATATGTGATAGAAATTCTATTGGAGGTAAACATATACACACGCACACACACACATATATATATAAATATGTTGAGTCAATTTTATTACTTTACATAGTACTTGATTTTGATATATAATATTATTTTCAGAAATATGCACTAAAGGGGTGTTTGGTGAATGAGTTTAGTTTAAGATTTTTAAGTTTCAATAGTAATTTTTTAGAAAAGACAAAAAACTTTTTCTGAAAAGACAAAAAATTTTTTCAGAAAAAGATAAAAATCATAATAAAAAAAGTACAATTTAATTTAAAATAAGTTTGGAACCAAACATACCCTAAAAAGAACTCCCTTTAGGTCTGTTCTCGAGGAAGGGAAGGCCGAGGAGGAATTTTTTGATGGATGTGCACAAGGGGTTTTCTATTCTATAATATATATATATATATATATATATATACTCCACTTTACTTATTTTTCAATTTTGATGAATTTCCTCCCTTTCATACTTAACAGTCGACCATATAATAATTTTCTTTTTCGAAGTCCAAGACCACATTAACAATACTATTTAGACTTTTATATATTATATAGAAATAAATGTAAGATTCTTTCTAGTACAACCAATAATTTACTATAGAATGGATTTTTAAGTGGCAACATAATTGAGATGTGCTAGAAAATCTTGATATTAGTCAACAAATTCTAATTTTATATCTAATAAAGAGAAATTCTATCGGAGATAAAAAAAAAATTTAATTATGATATATAGTGAATTTTTGTGAATCAATTTTGCATACTGTTTGGTTCATAGGTTTTATTTCAATTTTAAATGGAAAGGTCGTTTTGTTTTGAAAAATCATTTTTGTTTTGTTAGGAAATGATGTTTAGATGTGCAATAAACTATCATTCTGAAAAATGAAAAAGGTTCTGAAATAGTGATTGAATAAAGTAGAAAAGGCAATTTCATTTTTTATGAAGGAAAGCTAAAATACTAACATAACAATAATTGAAAATAGGCCCAAAAACTAAAATTTAAAAAAAAACAAAACAAAAATAATAATAAAACTAGCAATTATTAGAAATCTGTTGAAAAATTGAAATTAAAAAACAGAAATGAAACAATTAGTATTTTAAATTCATAACAATAATGATAGAAAAGAATATATATATAATATAAGAAAAAAAAAAAAAAAAAAGAGTTCGGCAACTGTACATCACGGTTTTGAGTTAGGAAAAGATTCCAAAAAGTCTCACACTTCCACACTGTAGAAGCACGCTTTGAAAAGGAAAAGACAAGGGGGTATCATTTTTAAAATGACTACTTTTTTATTTTCAAGATTGGATTTCACCTTTAAAGGAGACTTCCAAACATCAATTTGAACTCATATTAATGATGGGATACGCCAAACACCCAAACCAAACAAGCTTTTCTAAACTACCTCGTACTTGATTTTGATATATATAATAACATTTTCAGAAATATGCACTATAAAGAATTCCCTTTATGTTCATTCTTCAATATTTTTATGTGCACTACATTGTTCTTCAATCTATTCCTTTTTTCTCACTCCACTTTTCTTTTCTTTCTTTTTTTTTTTTTTTTTTTTTCAATTTTC
The DNA here is from genome assembly GCA_025413485.1 of Ficus microcarpa. Lineage (NCBI taxonomy): Eukaryota > Viridiplantae > Streptophyta > Magnoliopsida > Rosales > Moraceae > Ficus > Ficus microcarpa. The sequence continues at coordinate 4,593,700 of CM046384.1, read as the reverse complement.
TACTTTACCAATTCAAACCTAATAAATTGGGTGTAGTCTCCCCTTATGCATTTATCAAAAATTGAATCCTCACAATTAGCTCAACGTATGAGAGAAAAGAAGTTTAATTTTCAAGAACTCTAAAATTCGAAATCTGAGTATGCTTTTATTTTATTTTAAAAAGTTAGACTTACAATATTGTTAAAAAAAAAAAAAAAAAAAGATACAATTAAAAACCTTCCATGCATATGATCACTATAATTTGCAAAATCCCATGCATGCAGATTCCTTGACAAAGCAGCGGTGAATGTCGGATCAAGCTCGCCATGGATGCTATGCCCGGTGACACAAGTCGAAGAAACGAAGCAAATCACGAAAATGATCCCGATCCTAATCGCCGCAATCATCCCAAACATCATGGTCGCACAAGTGGTGACATTGTTCATCAAACAAGGCACCACTCTCGACAGAAGCATAGGCCCTCACTTCAAAATCCCCCCGGCGTCCCTCTCCGTATTCGTATCCATCTTCATGCTCCTAAGCCTCGTGATCTACGACCGAGGAGTCGTCCCGATTCTCCGGCGACACACCAAGAACCCGCGGGGGATCTCCCTGCTCCAGAGACTAGGCTTCGGCATCTCGTTTCACGTCATCGCCATGATCACGGCCAGCCTTGTCGAGAGGGAGAGGCTCGAGGTTGCGAAAGCTCACGGCGATTTGAGCAAGAGCGACATCGTCCCGCTGACGATATTCATTCTTCTTCCCCAATTCGCCCTGATGGGTGTGGCTGATTCGTTTCTGGAGGCTACCCAGATGGAGTTTTTCTACGACCAAGCTCCGGAGAGTATGAAGAGCCTCGGGGCGTCGTTCTATAGTATAAGCCGAGGAATCGGGTTTTTTCTCAACACTCTTGTTCTGACGACTGTTTCGGAGATTACCAAGAGGGACGGTCACAAGGGGTGGATTTTGAATAACTTGAATGAGTCTCGTTTGGACCTTTACTATGCGTTTTTGGCAGTCTTGGCGTTCGTCAATTTCCTCTTCTATGTGGTGGTTGCCAAGTTGTTCGTTTACAATGCTGATCAGGACAAGAAGTTTCGGGCGGATCTGGGCGCTCTAGAAACTTTACTAAACTAATTAATAGTAATTCGTCTTATCAAGAAACCGAAGATCATCATCTACGTTTCTTGTGAATTATCTTTTTTATTCTGCTATGTTCAACTACTTAACTATCAGCTAGTGTAGGAGAGAGAGATGACTCTCTTCTCTTTCTCTCCTACCGTTTGTGTATTTTCTTTTTTTTCTTTTTTTTTTTTTTTCCTTTCCTTTTGCGAAATGAAATAAAATTAAGTCTTCATGTGTATGCTTCCAATCTTAAAAGGCTGGGGTTCAAAGCGTTTCAACCTCCGTCGTCCAAGACTTAAATAATTCGAGACTCATTATGAAAAGGCAAATTAGAGGGAAAAAAAATCTAAATTAGAAAGTTTTTTTTTTTAAGTAAATAAGAAACTTTTGAAGGAAAAAAAAAAACTCAAAACTTCTCTTAAAAAAACGCTAAAGCAAGCAAATACAAAACCATTAGCGAAGGTTATTTCTCCCTTCGTATAAAGAGTATAATAGATTTTCTATGTTCATCACTTTTGAAGAAAGAAAAATTCTAATCTCAACAAAATCTTACTATTTAATTAATTAAATTTTTCTCTTGTGTCAAATTATTCTCTCTTTTTTTTTTTTTCCTAACCCAAAATCGATTTCTGTGAAATAAATCTCTCATCTCTCAAATTTTATTTTTTCGACGTTAGAGATTTGAAAGATTGTGTTAATAATAAACTAACAACAATAATAAAGAGGACAGGAGTAAAACGTTAATGGAATTAGACTTTGTTATGCCTAATGGAATTTTTTTGGTTAATCTGATATAAATGATCAAATACCTAGCCGAAACTTATCCCCAAAAAAAAAAAAAAAAGTTCCTTATTGCCTTTAACCGGAAGAGAACCTTTTGCCAATCTTCAAATAACATCTAGGAGGCCCAAGAGGATGATTCGGGAAAACATTTCCCGCCAATATCTAATCCATTCCAATGGATATTCTCTTTGAGAAAAACAGTCAAATGATAACATTTTAAGAGACATTTGAACATAAATTTTTGAATTGTGAATTGATGTTTCAATATATGCAATTTGAATGAAATAATTTGAACAAAAACTCATTTAAATATATATTTGGATAAATATGGAAAACATTTCTAACAAATTTTATCAAAGCACAATATCCATTGCAGATTTTAACGGGTGTATTGGTGGGTTTTGTTCTCTCTTCACTTTGAATGCTTAGGAAAAAAAAAAAAAAGAATTGTTTAATCAGATTTGAAACAAAAAATTGTGAAATTTTGAAGTATAGATAGAAGATAATCTATTAATGTCCAAATAGTTACTGTGTAAAACATTTAAATGGATTAAATTTAAAGGGCTCTTTTCTCATTTTCATGTAAATGATCAAATAAAAACATATTTGCCATTTGAATTAATGCTCAATATATTATGCCAAACATCAATTTAATGGTCACCAACCATCTTGATCAAATCTCCAAAAAGACTATACATCAAGAAATTCATCGCCAGAGTCGCATAATATGGTTCTCCTATCTGTACATTGCCGTTTAATGTACCACACGCTTTACTTCGTTGTCACTGATCACTAGTATATATATAAAATATATGTTGAACGCACATATATTATTTATTTTTGCATTATTTGTTTGCACGTAGTTCATGTTCTTCTTTTTAATTGTTTGTATAAGTTCATTGACCACATATACACTTAATTTTTCCGTTACATAAGTATTATAATAACGCATTGAGTTGTTTTCTCAAGTATTTTAAGGATATAATTATTGATTAATCAAATTAGATGTGGAGCCATATGTTGTTATATGCATCTAATGACTTCCTAATTATTATTATAACAAGTCCATGTCTTGGTTGTTAACGTGTCAATTATTTATAGCCACCGCCGAGGTACTAGGGATGGCAGTGTTCCCAAGGAGCCCCAGCTCTGAACAGATGGCAATGGGGAAAATCTTTAGGGATGGAGACGGAGAGGAAGACAAAGTCTCATCCCTGAGTTGGGATGGGAGTGGAGACAAGGGAAGCACTCCCTACTCCGCCTCCTTTTTAATACATATATATATATATATATATAAATATTTAAATATTTATATATATTAGTAATTATACTTTTAGAATTGTGTCTTCATTTTTAAGATTTGGTTTGTTATGTTTAAAACTTAATTTGTGTTATGTAACCTTTGATTTTTGGAACTAAATTGGGATAAATTTTTACTTGTTTTTTTTTTTTTTTTTTTTTTGTTTTAAGTTGTTTTAAATTCATATACATAATTATATAAAATATGGAATCCAATTCAATAATTTAAATTTCTTATGAATCCAATTTTTGTTTTGGAACCATTCGCCTTCTATGAAGCGTTGTATTTATTTTATTTTTGTTTGGTTTGTCATTAAAAATAAATTCTGATTTCTTTTCTATTTTTTTAAATTTTTTAAATAAATTGCAGTGAAAATTTTAGATCATTCTCTTTATGTATATATTAAATGGGAAAGAAACATGTATGAAAAAAAGCACGTGGAAATGGGGGTGGGTATGGGGATGCTTTTATTAGGTGGGCTTAAAGATGTGAAAGCATTTCCTGAACTTTGTCGATTGTCATCCCTACAGGTAAAATTTTAAAGTAATTAATTGATAATACAATATTGTAGTGACAGACTTTTTCATGTGAAATGGTTATATATATATGTATGTATGTATGTAGAGAGAGAGAGAGATTAAAGGAGAGAGACACGCCGAACAAGATTAATTATAAAGAAAAGGGCAACAACACCAGAACTAATTTGAAAAATCTATAATTTAATCTGGAACTTGGGAGAACTAAATAATTAAATCCTTATAAGTATACTTAAGCAGATCTTGACATACATTTAGTACTAGAGAGTACTTAAGCTACGAATATCAGGAAATTAAACAGTTCAACTAGCCAAGTACCATATGGCACAATCAGAAGAGAGAGGAAACGCATATGATGGAGACCAAGACTTTACACAAGATGGGACTGTTGATCTCAAAGGCAGGCCTGTTTTAAGATCAAAGACTGGAAGATGGAAAGCTTGCTCCTTCATTATAGGTAAATATCAGTAGTTTCTTTCATAAACATTTAAATTTACTATTTGAATTATGAGTTTGAATCTATGATCTCTAAACATAACATTAATATTATAAATATATATACACACACGCATATATGTGTGTATATTTCTAACGAGGAAAATGACTTTGCAGTACATGAAATAGTGGAGAGGATAGCATTTCTGGGGATTCAAGCAAATTTAGTGCTGTATTTGACGAGGGAGCTCCATCAAGACACTGTAGCATCTTCAACCAACGTCACCAACTGGGCTGGTACACTGTTGATGATACAACTATTAGGTGCATATATTGCAGATGCATATTTGGGTCGTTTCTGGACCTTTCTCATATCAGCCTTGATTAATCTCTCGGTAAATTACTCAAATCGCATTTCATTGTCGTTCATATTATTATTTTTTTAAATGACAGTAACAGATATTCGTATTTAAAGAACGTTTATACTATTACTTGCGTATGCTTTAGAAAAATTGTCATAAAACAAATTGATTCATGTTTTGACTTCACAGGGAATGGTCGTGTTAACCCTATCAGTCTCAGTGCCAGCACTTAAGCCCCCAAAATGCACTGATGGGGTGCTCAAACAAGAAGCATGCCCAAAAGCCTCATCTCTTCAAGTGGGCATCTTCTATTTGGCACTCTACATAATTGCAGTGGGAAGTGGAGGAAAAGGACCGAATATCTCGACCATGGGCGCAGACCAATTCGACGATTTTGAGCCGAGGGAGCGGAGGCAGAAGCTCTCCTTCTTCAACTGGTGGATATCTGGTGTGCTGGTTGCTGTCCTGTTCTCTACCACTTTCTTGGTCTACATACAAGACAATGTGAGTTGGAGCCTTGGCTATGGCCTCCCAACCGCAGGGACTTTTGTTTCACTTGTTGTGTTTTTAGTGGGATCTCCATATTATAGACACAAGTTGCCTTTGGGGAGTCCATTCACCAAGATGGCTAAGGTCTTTGTGGCTGCCCTTAGGAAATGGAATGTGCCTTTACCAGATGACCCAAAAGAGCTTCATGAGCTGAGTTTGGAAGAGTATGCTAACAATGGGATGCAAAGAATAGACCATACCCGTACTTTAAGGTAATTTTTCTTCATTAATTTCCTTTCCTTTTCCTATCTAATAGTTGACCATATATATTTTCTTTTTCCAAGTCCAAGACCACATTAAAAATAAGAAGACTCTAACAAAGAAATATAATACTTGACGACAACCAATAATTAAGCATAGCGTGGGTTTTTTTAAGTGCCAACTTGAGATGTGATATGAAAATCTTGATACTAGTTGTCTACTCGTACTCTCTAGATCTTCGTTAAAAAATTAAAATAAAAAATTAAAGATAACAATGAATCCAGCTCTATATGTAATAGAAATTCTATTGGAGGTAAATATATACACACATATACATATATATATGTATGTAGAGCCAATTTTATAACTTTACATAGTTCTTGGTTTTGATAAATAATATTATTTTCAGAAATATGCACTAAAAAGAACGCCCTTTATGTCCGTTCTTCAATCTCTAGGAAGTGAAGGCCGAGGTGGAACTTTTTGATGGATGTGCACAAGGGGATTTCTATTCCATATATATATATATATATATATATATTACTCCACTTTACTTATTTTTCAATTTTGATGAATTTCCTCCCTTTCACACTTAACAGTCGACCATATAATAATTTTCTTTTTTGAAGTCGAAGACCACATTAACAATACTATTTAGACTTTTATATATTATATAAAAATAACAATACTGTTTAAACTTTTATATATTATATGAAAATAAGTATAAGATTCTTTCTAGTACAAACAATAATTTACCATAGAATGGATTTTTTTAAGTGCTAGAAAATCTTGATATTAGTCAACAAATTCTAATTTTATATCTAATAAAGAGAAATTCTATTGGAGATTAAAAAAAAATTAATTATGATATATAGTGAATGTTTGTGAATCAATTTTACATCCTGTAAAATAAATATAAATAAATAAAGTTCTGCGAATGTACACCACGGTTTGGAGTTAGGAAAAGATTCCCAGAAGTCACAAACTCCCACACTGTAGAGGCACGCTTTGAAAAGGAAGAGACAAGCGGGGCTCATTTTTAAAAGGACTTTACTTTTCTATTTTCAAGATTGGATTTCATCTTTAAAGGAGACTTCCAAACATCAATTTGAACTCATATTAATGATGGGATAGGCCAAACGCCCAAACCAAACAAGCTTTTCTAAACTTACATCGTACTTGATTTTGATATAATAACATTTTCAGAAATATGCACTACAAAGAATCCCCTTTATGTTCATTCTTCAATCTTTTGGTGTGCACTACAATGTTCTTCAATCTATTCCTTTTTCCTCACTCCACTTTTCTTTTCTTTTTCTTTTTTTTTTTTTCAATTTTTTTACTTTTCAAATTCAAACCTAATAAATTGGTTGTAGTCTCCCCTTTATGCATTTATCAAAAATTGAATCGCACATTCACAATTAGCTCAAGGTGTGAGAGAAAATAAGTTTGATTATCAGGAACTCTAAAATTCGAAATTTGAGTATACTTTTATTTCTTTTTAAAAAGTCGGAGTTACATACTGTAGTAAAATATATATATATATATATATATAATATTAAAAACCTTCCATGCATATGATCACTATAATTTGCAAAATCCCATGGATGCAGATTCCTTGACAAAGCAGCGGTGAATGTCGGATCAAGCTCGCCATGGATGCTATGCCCGGTGACACAAGTCGAAGAAACGAAGCAAATCACGAAAATGATCCCGATCCTAATCGCCGCAATCATCCCAAACATCATGGTCGCACAAGTGGTGACATTGTTCATCAAACAAGGCACCACCCTCGACAGAAGCATAGGCCCTCACTTCAAAATCCCCCCGGCGTCCCTCTCCGTATTCGTATCCATCTTCATGCTCCTAAGCCTCGTGATCTACGACCGAGGAGTCGTCCCGATCCTCCGGCGACACACCAAGAACCCGCGGGGGATCTCCCTGCTCCAGAGACTAGGCTTCGGCATCTCACTTCACGTCATCGCCATGATCACGGCCAGCCTTGTCGAGAGGGTGAGGCTCGACGTTGCGAAAGCTCACGGCGATTTGAGCAAGAACGACATCGTCCCGCTGACGATATTCATTCTTCTTCCCCAATTCGCCCTGATGGGTGTGGCTGATTCGTTTCTGGAGGCTACCCAGATGGAGTTTTTCTACGACCAAGCTCCGGAGAGTATGAAGAGCCTCGGGTCGTCGTTCTTTAGTATAAGCCGAGGTATCGGGTTTTTTCTCAGCACTCTTATTCTGACGACGGTTGCGGAGATTACCAAGAGGGACGGTCACGGAGGGTGGATTTTGGATAACTTGAACGAGTCTCGTTTGGACCTTTACTATGCGTTTTTGGCAGTCTTGGCGTTCGTCAATTTCCTCTTCTTTATGGTGGTTGCCAAGTCGTTCGTTTACAATGCTGATCAGGACAAGAAGTTTCAGGCCGATTTGGGCGCTCTAGAAACTTTACTAAACTAATTAAGAGTAATTCGTCCTATCAAGAAACCGAAGATCATCATCTCTGTTTCTCGTGAATTATCTTTTTTTTACTGCTATGTTCAACTACTTAATTATCAGCTAGTGTAGGATAGAGAGAGATGAATCTCTTCTCTTTCTCTCCTACCGTTTGTGTTTTTTTATTTTTTTTTTCTTTTTCTTTCCTCTTGTAAAATAAAATAAAATAAAAAAGACATATAAAACTACGATTAAGTCGTCATGTGTATGCTTCCGATCTTAAAAGGCGGCGGTTCAAAGCGTTTCAACCTCCGTCGTCCAAGACTTAAATAATTCGAGACTCATTATGAAAAGGCAAATTAGAGTAGAAAAAAAAATCTAAATAAGAAAGTTTTGAAAAAAAAAAAAAAAAAAACACTCAAAACTTCTTTTAAAAAAAAAAAAAAAGGCTAGAGCAAGCAAATACAAAACCATTAGAGAAGGTTATTTCTCCCTTCGTATAAAATTACAATAGATTTTCTAAGTTCATCACTTTTGAAGAAAGAAAAATTCTAACTTCAACAAAATCTTACTATTTAAATTAATTAAAATTTTCTCGTGTCATATTATTCTCTCTCTCTCTTTCTCTTTTATTTTTTTGTTTTCCTTACCCAAAATCGATTACCGTGAAATAAATCTCTCATCTCTCAAATTTTATTTTTTCGACGTTAGAGATTTGAAAGATTGTGTTGATAACAAAATAACATAATAATAAACTAACAGCAATAATAAAGAGGACAGGAGTTAAACGTTAATGGAATTAGGCTATGGTATGCCTAATGGTATTCTCATGGTGAATCAGAATTAGGAAAAGCACCTAAATGACTTAAATTTAGAGATCATTGTGCCAACATGACATAAAAAATTAACATTAGACCAATATGATACTAAAGTTGACTAAAATTTGTATTTTGTTAATTAAGAATGAAAATTATGTGTTGTATTAGTCAATAGATGAAAAAAAAGATGATAATTTAAGTAATTTTCTCATCAGAATTTTCCTTTAGGAATCCCTTTCTATAATTTATTTCTTTTTGTACAAGTGCTAAACACGCCGTTGCTTCTTAGAAAGATCCTTAGCACGCCGTTGCTTCTTAGAAAGATCCATCTCATCTTAAAAAAACGATTTTATTAGTAAAAATGAAATCCTAGGAATCAAAGTGTGATTCCCTTCTCAGGATTCATCTATAAGGTAAGACAAAAAGAGTGCCATTGTCAAATCCGAAAGCAAATTTTTTTGTAATTGAAATGCCTATAGCCAAAGTCGTAGAAATTGACCATGCGCTTCTAATTAATTAATTGTTAATTTCCCTAGCATGAGGACTAGGGCAATGAGAGTTATACGTTGATGGAGTTGCAGCTAAGTCGGGCGATAAAAATGGAGGGTTTGGATAGAAGCACTTAGGGGGTGTTTAGTGAATGAGTTTAATTTAAGATTTTTAAGTTTTAATAGTCATTTTTCAGAAAAAACAAAAAAAAAATTTCAGAAAAAAACAAAAACCATGATATAAAAAATACAATTTAGTTTAAACCGAACTAATAACCAAACGGGCCCTTAGATGATACCTGAGAGCAAAAATTTTACAAAAAGGGGTGTTTGGTTCGTTAGTTTGAGTTGAAATATTTTAGTGATATAAATTTTTTTGAATTTTCAGAAAAGACAATTTAGTTTAAACCAAACTAATAACCAAACGGGCCCTTAGACGATATCTGAAAGTATGAGCAATAAATTTTATACACTAATTAAAAAAAATAAAACTAATGAACGATTCTATCCATATATTTGAAATTTTAGATTTTGTGAAAAAATGACAATTGATGTTTGATAACCATAGGTGGCCATAAAGAGAATCAAAATAGTTTCTAATCGGACTCTTTTGAACTTTATTCCCTCCTTTGATTTCCAATGATAGATCTACAAAGCTGAACTTGTCTTCCATGATTTGATCTTAAACCCATGTCCATGTCAGGATTTGTTCATTTGTCCTTTTTCGGCGGGGATTTAATTCGTTTGCTCTTCTTTTGCTATATAATGAGGATTTAGACTTAAAACTTTTTTATTCTGATTTGCAAAAGTGTTTATCAAAAGCATAATATGCCTGCAATGGTTCACGAAAAGTAAACATTCTATTTTTGAGCAAGCCAAATTGTAACGCATCGCCTGTACAAACTAGAGACCAAAACAATAAGTTAAAAATTATATGATTCATCGGTACTACTTCTAAAATGAAAATGTCTACAATACGTGGCCCTACTAATGCTAGTAGAATGATAATTAAGAGACAGACGGTCATTTTCTCAAATATTTATTTGTATAGAAAAAAAGTACTTTGGGCTTGTTTAGGGGACGTATGAAGATGGTGTTTTGAAGATTGAGTTGAAAATATGTATTTGAGGGAAAAACTTTTAAAAAAATTTTTATAATATAAAAAATTATGCAAAATTTTAAAACGTGTAATTCAAAAAATATATATGTATATATAAATATATGTATATGTAAAATGGATGTAATTTTATTCGTCTCACCGTTATGAGTATTTTAATATAAAAATTATCTTATTCGGGGGTGTTTGGTATGTTAGTTTGAGTTGAAATATTTTAGTTGTAATAGTAAATTTTTTTGAATTTTTAGAAAAGACAAAAAACTTTTTGAGAAAAAGACAAAACTTTTTAGAAAAAAGACAAAAAAAAGTTGGAAATAAGTTTGGAATGAACCGTTAGCCAAACTCCCCCTTCGTCTTGCCGTTATGAACATTTTAATATAAAAATTATCTCATTTTAACTTGAAATAAAACAATTATATTCTTTTAAAATTTGAGATTTTTTTTTTTAAATGATTGATTTGTAGTATGTTTATGATGTGACTTCTTTAATTTAAAATAAAAAAATTATGTATTTTTAAAATTTAAATTTTTTTAAAAATTGATTGATTTGTAGTATGCGTGTATGACGTGACTTCTTTTGTCAAATCTACAATTGCTTGAAATTGCTGATGCGTGCTTTAATCGATATTTCCTAGGTAAACAACGCCTGAGCAAAAACAAAAGATGAAAAGGACGTTCGCTATCGGCTAGAAAAATAAGTAACAAAATACCTAATACAAAAAAATAAATAAATACTTTAAAAAAAAGTGAAAAGGAAACATAATAATAATAATAATAATAATAATAATTGTATGTTGGAGAGGTTGAGATGCTTTCCTTCGTTAAAGTGGTCAGTCCTAATAGGGCCATATATAAAGAAAGAAAATTAATGTGCTTCCATTATTTCTCTGAAGTCTCCTATTGCTTTGGTTATCAACAATGGTCCTGAAGGTAGAGGAAGGTTCTATTGAAGGAAGAGATGATTACACACAAGATGGGACAGTGGATCTCCAAGGGAGACCCGTTTTAAGATCGAAGACCGGGAGATGGAGAGCTTGTTCCTTCATTGTTGGTAAAGTGGTCCGCCTTCGCTAACTCAATTAGTGTTCAGTCGCTTGAAGCATAATTTCGTGGTTATTAGCCCCTTTTTCGACGTCGGTCATGTATGGCATGCCGAGTTTTCTTATGCAGATAGTGGTTCGCCACTTCCCATATCGTGGAAAACTCGATGTTATCACGGAAACTAGAGTTTTGTTTCTCCCCAAATTATCATTAGCCCTTATGAATCCGTGGATAACAATTATTATGTTGTCTCTTCTTCAAGCTTATGGAAATCAATTGACTGTCTAATCATATATATCATTTCTTTATAAAAAAATATTTATATGATTTGCATATGTATAACTCCCTTGTAAATAGTAAATCTATGTATTTACCTGCTCCTCATGGTTTATACTAAAGGTTTCTGATTTTCTTATGCTTTCGTTTTCCTTAATGCATATGTATAATAATAATATAGCATATGAAGTGTTTGAGAGGATGGCATATTATGGGATTTCAACAAATTTAGTGATATACTTGACAACTAAGCTCCATGAAGGCACAGTCACATCTTCAAACAACGTTACGAACTGGGTTGGTACGGTCTGGATGACACCTATTTTTGGTGCGTGCATTGCCGATGCTTATCTCGGCCGTTATTGGACTTTTGTCATTGCTTCACTCATTTATCTCATGGTATGTATATATATATATATATATATATTAATGTATATGTGTCTTTTTCCTCTAAGCATATTCATATACATATATATATATATACACACATGACTATTCTCAGATATCAGAAAGGAACACACGTATATGGGTAACAATAATTTTTTTTTCTTTTTTAATATGTGCGTTTTAATTTAATATAACTACCAAAAAACCTGTAATTTTAAGATGTATAGCATAATCTGTTTTTAGTCACTGGACATTTAATAGATTTATTAGACTATCGGAATTTGCAAAGTTTTTTTTTTTACCAGGTGGGATCGGAAAACAAAAACTCTTAATGGTACAGATTGATTTACTCATGACTAAAAAAAGGAGCTACACGGTACACATCTCAAAAAATAATAATAATAATTAGTTGCATTGTAGTTCTAACCACAACTAAAACATTGTTTTTCATTTTTAGTATTTCTAACATGGCTAACAAGTTAAACTCCTCCAATTTTTGTAAATTAACAGGGGATGTCACTATTAACCCTAGCAGTTTCACTGCCAGCTCTGAGACCACCATCATGTGGACATGAAGCATACTGCGACAAACAAGCCTCACACTTCCAAAAGGGCATATTCTACACTGCATTGTACATTATTGCCCTCGGAACCGGCGGTACCAAGCCGAACATCTCAACCATGGGTGCGGACCAATTCGACGACTTCGAGCCCAAGGAGAGGGCACAAAAGCTCTCCTTTTTCAATTGGTGGATGTTCAGCATCTTCTTTGGCACCCTCTTCTCAAACACATTCTTGGTCTACATACAAGACAATGTGGGCTGGGCCCTCGGATACGGACTTCCGACAATTGGGCTCGCAGTTTCCATTTTGGTGTTTTCGATTGGCACTCGATTTTATAGGCACAAGTTGCCTTCTGGGAGTCCACTTACTAGGATAGTTATGGTGCTTGTGGCTGCTATGAGGAACTGGAAGGCAACTCTTCCAAATGACCCAAAAGAGCTTTATGAGCTTAGCTTGGAAGATTATGCAAAATCCGGGAAATTCAGGATTGACCATACTCCTTCATTAAGGTACTTGTTCATGATCTTTCACGATATTATAAGTAAACAATTACTCATCTTCTTAGTGCCATCAAATTTAGGATTAAGCGACCAGAATGGTTCAACTTCCTGTAAATCAATCATACGAAAACAAAATAATGGACTCCTATTCTTGAAAATATATTACTAATATGAGAATTTGTGATAAGTTCTTAAAAAAAGACCTGCTAGTAAGACATAATTTCGAAACATCAGAACATATCTAAATCATATTAATTTTATTTTTAAAAGTATGAGGCTCAAAATCATCATATTTTGGAGCATTAGTAATATTTAACATTATACATTAAAAGAAAGTACTTTATGAGATAGGGGAAAAATGCTTTGGAGCATTACAATTAATAGAAAGTGAGTTCTATCTGTAAATAATGTTCTATAAGACCCAGATTTTATTAGTGTCTGGTGTGAAATATCACTAATGCCTTTATATTTTTTACAGCCTGAAACTCATAAGTAAGACTTATTCTTTATTAATTAATTGTAGTGTTTATTACCATTGATGTCTGAAAACATTTTTCATACTTTTATAGTACCATATTAAGATTTGACGGTTGTCTTTTTTATTTTTCCTACATTGTCAGGGAATTCTACTAAAAAAATTTTATCACTACCAATGGCAAGTGTTTCCAACAAACCAGCCATATATAAACAAATATACATATATATATATCTTTCCTTGATTCAGTAACAAATTAGCGAGCATTCTATCTACAGATTCCTGGATAAGGCAGCAGTAAGGAGCGACTCAACCTCGCCATGGGCGCAGTGTCCAGTGACTCAAGTCGAAGAAACCAAGCAAATGCTGAAGATGCTTCCAGTCCTGATCGCCACATTCATTCCCAGCACCATGCTCGCTCAGTCCCAAACACTCTTCATCAAACAAGGCACAACCTTAAACCGAAACATCGGCCCACACTTCAAGATCCCTCCGGCAAGTCTTGCCGCTTTCATCACCATCTTCATGCTCGTAAGCCTCTTCCTCTACGACCGCTACTTCGTCCCCGCCGTCCGACGATACACCCACAACCCCAGAGGCATCACTCTGCTTCAAAGACTCGGCACTGGCCTTGTCCTTCACACCATCATCATGGTGATTGCCTGTTTGGCCGACAGAAAGCGGCTCATCGTTGCCAGGGAAAACAAAGTCTTCGGAAAACAGGACATTGTCCCGCTCACCATCTTCATCCTCCTTCCTCAATTCGCTCTGATGGGCGTCGCCGACTCGTTCGTCGAGACTGCGAAGATCGAGTTCTTCTACGACCAAGCTCCCGAGGGGATGAAGAGCTTGGGAACCTCGTACTTCACGAGCAGTTTGGGGATCGGGAACTTCCTCAGCAGTTTTCTTCTGAAGACGGTTGCGAATGTTACGAAACGACATGGACGAAAAGGATGGATTTTGGACAACCTGAATGTGTCCCGTTTGGACTACTTCTACGCCTTCTTGGCTATCTTGAGCTTTCTTAACTTTTTCTTCTTCCTGTTTGTGGCCAAGAAGTTTGTTTATAATGTCGATATGACGGAATCCAAGAGGGGATTTGCCTTGGAAACTTCGCCGGAGATGACTTCTACTAAGGACGTAAATGAAGCTACAAAGGACTCATATACTGAACTCATCAAGTGAACATGAAAATTATGTACCATAAACAAATTCCATGCGATAATTCCAGAACTCTACTGTAGAACTTGCCGCAATCCTGTGATATAAATTTCTTACATAAATTATGCATCCATATATGAAAAAATGGTGTGTGTGTGTGTATATATATATTAGCATGAAGTCAAAAGTTCCCCTCTGAAGTATCAGAATAAGTATTTGCTTGACTCAAAACTACATGTAATTCCATTAAAAAATAAAAAAAAATAAAAAATAAAAAACTACATATCATTGATTGCTATAGGCAGCGGGGAGGGAGGGGGTGCGATACTCAAATTTTTTATTCTTTTAATTTTATCTCAAAAATTTTCTAATTTTTATAATTTATCCTTACTGAAAATAAAATATTCTTATACAGTTTTTATTTTATCGTTATTAAAAATAAAAAATTCTCAAATAATCCCCACTAATAATAATTTCGATAAGAAAAAGTTTATACTTTTATTATTTTATCCCCACTAAAATTAAAAATCCTCATAAAAACCCATTAAAATCAAAAATTCTCACATATTTAATCTCCACTAAAATTTGTTTTATCTTAAAAAAAAATTTATTGTATGCCCTCGCTGAAAAAAATTCATAACTCCACCCCTAGCTATAGGTTGTATATCGTTAAAAATAAAAATAGAGAAGAAAACAACATCGTGATAAGAGAATTTCAACTTGTCATCGTCTAATATATATATATAGATAAATATTTTTTAAAAAAAGTTATAATTATTAAAAATTATTGGTGTTTTGATATAACAAAGGGTACATGTGATCCATTGTTGAAGCATTATGTCGTTGGTGATGACATTTAGGAAAAACACGTTCTTTTTATCTCTTGGGTAGATTTATCAATATGGTATATTATGGGTGGCCAACATTGGTCGGCAAGTTGATCCGACAGACTAGTCGGCCTAGTCGGACTGTGCTATGCAACATGCCACAACATCGCCTAGAGAGAGATCAAGGGATGCGATTGTATCAAACCCGGAAGAGCAGGTCACGACCAACAAAAAATCTGAACCTATTAATTGAGCTACCGCCAATTACAATTCAATTTGATGAGTACTAGAAAAACTATTTCTCGACTCTCATTACAAAAAATTAAAAAATAAAAATAAAAAAAGACAGTGAGAGTGTGAGACTATCGTTTTTAGGGATGTTTAATTTCAAGTTTAGTTTAAACTAAATTGTACTTTTTTCATCATAGTTTTTGTCTTTTTCTGAAAAAAATTTTTGTCTTTTCTGAAAAAGTTTTTTGACTTTTCTGAAAAATTACTATTAAAACTTAAAAATTTTAAACTAAACTCATTCACCAAACATCCCCAAGTTTTTTTTAGCATGAGAAAGGCAATCAAATGAAAATTTTCTTGTCAAATCCAAACAGCATCAGCAGTTAGCAGTTGAATCGATTAAATAATGAAAAAAATAATAAAATCCCAGTACTCTAAATATGATTCCCTTTCTCAAGATTCGTCCGTGGGTAAAGGACACGAGTGCCCTTATAAAATCCACAGCAATAATCTGTTTGTATTGAAGTGCCTACCTATAAATTACAAGTCTAGAAATTGACCGCCGGGCTTGCCACATTTTTTAATTTCCTTTCCATGACGACTAGGACGAATCAGATTTTACGAAAAAAACAACAATTGATAACCCCACTCAGATACCCTATAAGATCTTTCCCCTTAAAAATAAAAATAAAAATAAATCCCTTGACTTTTTGGAACTTTATACCCCTTTGATTCCATTGATCGATCTAAAAAACCTTGTCTACAATGTTTTGGACCTTAAACCCATGTCCATTTCATGATTTGTGTTGTCCTTCCTCGACTGGGATTTAACTTGTTACTCTTCCCATAACATAGGACTCCCAAGTGGGATATGCCCTCTATTAATTGTGACGTTCAACAATACTGATGTTCTAAAGTATTTTTCTTTATCATATCATGAGAACTTGACTTACCACCACCCCCTCCTCATTTTCCCTTTTTTTGGGGTAAATAGTGTTTTTGGAAAAAGATAATATGCTGCTAATAGTGCAAGAAATTGTACGCATATTCCATTTTGTTGGCTAAGCCATACAATTAGGATATTAACGGCTCCATAAAATTACAATTGCTTGAAACTGCTGATGCATGCTTAATTTGGATCGTTATTTTCTACGTAAATATGATCTAAGCAAAAACAGGAGAAAAGGACGTTCATTGTCGACTAGCAATATCAAAAGACTTTTTGCAACTGAATATGCGACAAAAGAAAAGGAAAAAAAAGTACGAGTGAAAAGGAAACCAAATAAAGAAACAAAAAATAAATAAAAAATCTACGTTAGGAGATAAAGAAGCTCTCCGTAGTTAACTTGTTAATACTAAAGCAATAAATAAGCTAATTCATGTACTCCCATCATTTATCTCAATTTGGTAGTCAACGATGACTCTAAAGGTAGAAGAAGGCTCTAATGGAGGAAAAGAGGATTACACGCAAGATGGGACGGTGAGTCTCCATGGAAAACCAATTTTAAGATCAAAGACTGGGAGATGGAGAGCTTGTTCCTTTATTGTAGGTAAACTACTAGTCCACCTTCAAATTATACTGATCTCGCTTTTGTTTGTTTCATGTTATATGTAACCCTTTTCCTAATCATATACATGATTCCACCTCAATTGCATGCATAATCTAACTGTGATTCTATACTTGATTTCACCACAAGACATGGAATCAGATCAAAAGGAAAGAAACCAACCAAACCCGTTAAATCTCCGAAAATTAAAACCAAAGTTTTATATATAGCCATGTTTAGTCCCATAAATACCAATATTAGTTACTGTTATAAATCCTCCCTTGTATAGCCATATATATATATATATATATATTTGCACATACACATATACATATGCTGCTCGCATGAATAATTTTCTAACAGATCTTTTTTTTTTTTTTTTCCTATTATGTTGTATATGTCTAAATTTATAGTATATGAAGTGTTCGAGAGGATGGCATATTTTGGGATTTCAACAAATCTAGTGATATACTTAACAAGTAAGCTCCATGAAGGCACAGTCACATCTTCAAACAACGTTACAAACTGGGTCGGTACAGTTTGGATGACACCTATTTTAGGTGCTTATATTGCAGATGCTTATCTCGGCCGTTATTTGGACTTTTGTCATTGCTTCAACCATTTATCTCGTGGTATATATTTTCCCCTCTAAGCGCGTGTATATATATATATATATTAGAGTAAGATTTCAATGGTTGCTCTAATAATTACTCATGCATGGGTATCGATATTTTAACTATAAGCTATAAATCCAATGTTTGAAAGAAATTAGTTAGTTGGCCAAAATTTTTAATGAAAATTAATGAGTATCGAACCCACAGAGTTCATTAAATGTATTTCAGATAGACAACTTGTTATTTACCTAGCTGACATAGCTTTTAAGTTTTTTTTTTTTTAATAAATAAAATCTAAAGTAAAGATTCCTTTTTAATTTTGAATTTTTTTTTTTCTAGATTTCGTTTATTCTCTTTTTTTTTTATTAACTGTTCTTTTTATTTTAATAAATTTACTTTTCTTCTGCAAAGGTGACTCACCAAAATGATTCTTCATTTGAACAAGGTTCCTCTGTGTATATGCATCCAAAGGCATTTTAATATTTTTTTTCTTCACATTATTTTCATCTTCTATTTATTTTCCATATTTGCTGTCAGAATCTAGAAAAAAATTTCCTTCCATTAAAATTTCATATTGTTTCTTATGCACGAAAAATTAAATAACAAACAGAGTTTTTTTTTTTTTTCAAAATTTTTTTCTTTTCCTTTGCTGTTTTTTATACGCTTCGTACCGTTGCTTACGTATGAAAAATAAAATAACAATTAGAGTTTTTTTTTCAAATTTTTTTTTTCTTTTTATTTGTTGTTTTTTGGGACGCTATACCACAGGGAAAAAAAAAAAAAAAGAAGAGGAGAGATTTTCTAGTATAGACGTTTATTGTATCTTTTAAAAAGTAATTGCTAATTGTAGCCACAAATGGCACTATTGGAGAGCATGTTTGTGATTGAAATTTGTTTAACCATCTTTCAAAAATAATAATAATAATAACGATCTTTTTTTAAAATAAAAATAACAATCTTTTTTATGCTAAAAAAATAGAGTTTTATCCCAAAAAAACCTCGATTACAAACATTTCCTTTTGTTTTATTTTATATATTCTCCTATATGATTACTTTTTCTCCTATCACTCTAATCATTTTAGATATTATCTGTCATTTTATAAAATTCATTTATTTTAAAATATAAGATTAATATATTGCTTAACATGTTATATCAAGTCACGTAAAATGTCACATCATCAAATGTAATTAATGAATACACTTGTCTCAATAATTTTATATGTAATCACTCTTGGTTATAATAAATAAATAAATAAATTATATAACCATCGAAAACTATTCCTATTATATTATTCTATTTATATGGGCAATTTAAATGCAACATGAAAAATGGAACACGAAATATATTGCTTGTTAAACAAAACAAGAACCAAATGGTTCCTTTTTCCTTTTTTTTTTTTTTTTCCCACCTACTTTATACTTTTCCCTAATAATAACTTGATCACGTTCGTTTTAGCCTCGTTTGATGAACTAATTTTTTTTTTCTTTATTAAAATATGGGTTATAATTAACTAATAGACAACATGTAATTTTATGACGTATTGTGCAATCTGTTTTTGTCACAAGATGATTAAATAATTTAGACTGCTGAAAATTTCGTAGTTTTTTAATTATGTGACACTTAACAACAGAAACTTTAAACAGCTTTAATTGAAATTACGGGTCAAAAATCGAGCTGCACATACTTCTCAAAATAATGAGTAGTGTAGAAGTCTAATTAGTCCGCAACATTTTCACTTTTTTCTAACATGGCTATCAATTTAAATTGTGCCTACAATTTTTGTAAATTAACAGGGGATGTCACTATTAACCCTAGCAGTTTCACTGCCAGCTCTAAGACCACCATCATGTGGACATGAAGCATACTGCGACAAACAAGCCTCACACTTCCAAAAGGGCATATTCTACACTGCACTGTACATTATTGCCCTCGGAACCGGCGGTACCAAGCCGAACATCTCAACCATGGGCGCCGACCAATTCGACGACTTCGAGCCAAAGGAGAGGGCACAAAAGCTCTCCTTTTTCAACTGGTGGATGTTTAGCATCTTCCTTGGCACCCTCTTCTCAAACACATTCTTGATATACATACAGGACAACGTGGGCTGGGCCCTCGGATATGGGCTCCCGACAATTGGGCTCGCAGTTTCCATTTTGGTGTTCTTCATAGGCGCTCGATTTTATAGGCACAAGTTGCCTTCTGGGAGTCCTCTAACTACGATAGTTATGGTGCTTGTGGCTGCTATGAGGAACTGGAAGGCAACTCTTCCAAATGACCCAAAAGAGCTTTATGAGCTTAGCTTGGAAGATTGTGCAAAATCCGGGAATTTCAGGATTGAACATACTCCTTCATTAAGGTATTTATTTTCGTTCTTTCAAATTGACATTTTAATAGTCCAATTTCTCATCTTCTTGTGCCACCAATCTTATGACCAAATATTTGCATTCAGAGACCAAAAATGGCCTTTGCAGAGTTTATATCGGTAACACAGTCATTTCTAATTCTGAAACTTCAAATCACACCGCAAACATTTTATGTCTAAAAGGTGTCATAGTTTAAAAGTTCTCGATCAGCATTTAATAGTTCAAATTGTACCCAGTGTTGGAGGTGTTCAAGTCCAAGTAGAGCTGTAGAGGCTGTCACCCTCACTCAAATTTTTTTTTTATTTAATTTCTACCCCAAAAATTTTTAGTTTTTTCTATTACGAACTCATTAAAAATTAAAAATTCTCCTATAGTCTCCAATTAAAAATTAAAAATTCTCACGTAACCTCACTGAAAATTTTACCTTTAGTTTTTATATATTGATTTTATTTGGATTTTTTTTTTTTTGGAGTGTATGTCATAATAAAATATATGTCTGACTTTGTCCTTGACTGTACCTAAAAAGAAAATCAAAGAATTCTCCTTGAAAATTCTAATAATTCGCAAGCGTTCCTAAACTTGGTAGTTAGGATTCTGATCATGAATTGAATTTCCTGGATTGAATAACAAAGCTAACATTGCAC
Organism: Ficus microcarpa; assembly: GCA_025413485.1. NCBI lineage: Eukaryota > Viridiplantae > Streptophyta > Magnoliopsida > Rosales > Moraceae > Ficus > Ficus microcarpa. The sequence continues at coordinate 4,572,934 of CM046384.1, read as the reverse complement.
AAAATTATCTGCAGATTTCTGGACAAAGCAGCAGTGAGAAGCAACTCAACCTCGCCATGGACGCAATGTCCGGTGACCCAAGTCGAAGAAACGAAGCAAATACTGAAGATGCTGCCGATCCTGGTAGCCACATTCATTCCCAGCGCCGTAGTTGCCCAGGCTCAAACGCTCTTCATCGGACAAGGCACAACCTTAAACCGACACCTCGGCCCAAACTTCCAGATCCCCCCAGCTTCTCTTGCAGCCTTCGTCACCATCTCCACGCTCACAAGCCTCGTCCTTTACGACCGACTCTTCGTCCCCATCGCCCGCAAATACACCCGCAACCCCAGAGGCATCACTCTGCTTCAGAAACTCGGCATCGGCTTCGTCCTCCACGTCACCATGATGGTGACGGCTTGTTTGGCCGAGAGAAAGCGGCTCAGCGTCGCCGGGGAACACAAAGTCTTCGGAAAACACGAGGTTGTCCCGCTCACCATCTTCATCCTCCTTCCTCAGTTCGCTCTTGGCGGCATTGCCGAGTCATTCGTCGAGACCGCGAAGATCGAGTTCTTCTACGACCAAGCTCCCGAGGGGATGAAGAGCTTGGGAACCTCGTACTTCACGAGCAGTTTGGGGATCGGGAACTTCCTCAGCAGTTTTCTTCTGAAGACGGTTGCGAATGTCACGAAACGACATGGAAGAAAAGGGTGGATTTTGGACAACCTAAATGTGTCCCGTTTGGACTACTACTATGCATTCTTGGGTGTCTTGAGCTTTCTTAACTTTTTCTTCTTCCTGTTTGTTGCCAAGAGGTTTGTTTACAATGTTGATGTGACGGAATCCGACAGGGACTTTGCGTCGGAAACTTTGCCGGAGATGACTTCTACGAAGGACAGTAGTGAAGCTGCAAAAGGCCCAAATACTGGGACTTAATTAAGTCATGAACAAGGAAGTTGTGTCTAAAAGGGGAAAAATGTCCGTTGAAAATGAAGTCAAATGTTCGCCTTTTGACTTATCTGAAAAAGTACTCTCTCTCTATCTGAGTGGCCTATTGTTTCCTGAGAACGACATGTCATTTATGGTTACAAGTTTAATGTCGTTTACATGAAACGACGTGTCAATCGTATTGTAACTTGTTGTCGTTTAATACTAAAAAAACAAGGCACTGCTATTATTAAAAATTGTTGGTGTTTTTTATGTCGTTGCGAATCTAGTTTATCAGCATCCTATTCTTGACACCACCAAAAAATTGAGTTCAGAATCACACATCTCCAAATCTTATTGAAAAAAATTTTTTTTTTTTTTTGGTGTTTTTTTTTTACGGAAAAAGGACGTGTTGTCCGCAATTTATATATTAGTCGTTGCTAATTCGTTTTTATAGGAAAATTACCCCAAGAGATAAACTTATTTACAAATATCTTTCCATGCCCAAAAAAAAAAAAAGCAAAAACAAAAATAAAAACAAACAAACAAGAAATACTTCCTAAAACTTTAGGGCAAAAAAAAAGATGCTTCTTAAAAAATTTGTTGTCGTTTCGGCAAAAAGGACATGCCATCTGCAAGAAATACGAGATCAATAGAGAACGCCAAATCCACGTGAAACAAACAAACCACCTCTTTTCTTTTTTTTTCAGTAGAAACAGTTGTTTTTTTTTTTTTTTTTTTTTTTTTTTAAGTAGAAACAGGACCTACATCAAGCAAAATATTCTACCCAAAAAAAAAAAAGGCATCTTTTCTCAAATTTCTCATATGCTAAGGTTTCCCTTTATATAGAACTCCCACTGCCGCCGCCGCCATGGCCGACGAAGGTGATCGGCAATTCGATGATTTCGACAGGAATAGAGTCGGGTGGTCCTAATTAAGAGTTTTTCGATTAGATCTAGCCCGACGAGTTTGCTGCGATTTGGGATCTAATAAAACCTTAGTAATCCAATGATTGATACATCAATCTCTTACCTACATTCGAGCCAATTGATTTTCTCTAAGTTATATTGCGCAACGGAGTGGTTGTTCCACGTGGGACAATAATTCAACAGTTAATTTATTTTATATCCATGCTTTATTTTTGTGTTTAGTTTTAATTTTGTAATAAAAAAGATAGTTCCCCTACCCCTGTTTTGTTTGTGTGTGTGTGTGTGTTCCGCTTGAATTGTTATCTAACAGTATACGTCTATGAACTCCGTTAATATTATGATTATACAGAGGTTATTGCAATCACTGCACTACGAGTGATTATCTTTCGACCGTTTAGCATATTCTATAGATTGTATATGTTTTTTTTTTTTAAAAGCATTATACCTCTTCATTATAAGATTATTAAGAAATTTTCTCATTATCAAATCTCAACTTATGTCCTGCTCATTTAATTTTATCAGATTTTACTGATGGAATCAGTCTTCATCAAATGTTATATTTCTTATATCATAAGATTGTTTCATCTTTAATATTAATATTTATATTCAATTTTAATTTGAATGATAATTTCCCTTTCAAACAAAAAAAAAAACCAGGGCCTACAAAAATAAAAGATTAAAATACATTACCTCCAGCAAAAATCATTACATGATCAGATTACTGAAAACAAGTTGCCAAAAACCAGCGGCTCGGTCCTAATTTACGAATCACTAATAAGGTACATGGTTTTTTTTTTTTTTAAATTAAAAAACAAGTTACATTTAGCAAAAGAATTGACAAGAGCCCACAGGAGTCTTTGTTACCAAGCATACAGGATACGGTCCTAACTTAATTCCTTCTTTTTGCTAGGAATCAACTTCTTTTATTAACCATCACTAGCAAGAGAATTCCGACTTGGTAGCAAATGTTTTTTTAGCTGACAATAGGCTGCAACTTGTGTCCTGCAATGGACTCCAACAACCATGTGTGACCAATTACTTTCGATCCTGTTTGGGAAGCTATATCCTCCGCCTCGCTTAATCTTTGAAACAGGATCGCAACTTCGTCCCCTAATTTGCATCCTTCTGGCGGATCAATATTGTATGCGACAAATGCCGTTGCTGCTTGAGTTGTCTCTTCATAACCTTGTGCTATCAGTTCTTCCCTGCTTTTCAAGACTGTCCCTCCAGCAGCTATCACCAAATCTTCAAGATCTTCCTTATAAGATGCCACGAAATCACCCACAAAGTAGAAATTCAAGCCACTAAAGAGTTTTGGTGCCTACAAAGAAAGCTAAATCAGATAAAACAGCTTTGAAAAATGCTAATAAAAACCGAAAGGTCCTTGAGCATAAAACTATTAGGTAAGTCGTCTGTACCATTCAGCTTGCCTAGTTTGAGAGGCTAACGAAACAAAATGAGATCTTTAAATTGTCAATATTACGGATTTATGAGTGATGAATCGTTTTCTACGTGAATTAAGGTGCTCATAAAGGCTATAGCTTCATAAAATGGACACAAGTCTGTCATAATTAAGTACTTAACCTTCTAAGAGAAACTTACATTATTTGATGCTCTAAGCCTGCCAGTTCTTGGACCATCACAGCATCCATAGTTGTCGAGACTGACTTCATAAGGTTCTTCATTCACATGACATTTTGCCTCGATGCATGCTTTTATCCCTGCAATGCCCATGTTTTTAGTTGCGTCATACATTTGAGTGTTCAAGTCTTCAAAAATATATTTATTGTTTCCTTGTGGTGTAATAAACAATTTCAATCATTTAAACATGAATAGATGAGAGAAAATCAGGTAGTACTGTAAAGACGACCTATAAACTAAAATATTATGGCCCTCCTCAACAAACAAAAGAAAGCAATGTGATCAAAGCAACTAAAAGCTCTAAAACATTAAAAAAGTAAATTGGTCAAGTTAATAACGTACAGTCAACTTTAACAATCCATCTTCCATTCAAAATTGCCATGAGAAATTTCAACGTCCGTGTGCATGCACCATTATCATCCGTGGCAGCAATCACATGTGTTACATTAGGGTTCCATAACTTGGAGACAGTGGCACCGCTCATCTTTGCATATTTGAGCAAAATAACCTGTACCAAGAAGGCACACAAAACTTACGAAAAATACAATCGGTTCCCAAACTGGCAAAACAGGATATATGCAATGCCCAAACAACACCACAGCAAATATCAATCCATACAGGATCTTTTAGCACATTGAAAAGAAACTTTGTCAAATACAGATGATAGCCAGGTAAGGATTAAGTAACCTTGTCTTCGGTAGACAAAGCAGAACCGCAGAAAACCAATTTACCTCTCCAACTTGAGAAGGCATCAAATTGGACAGCTGACAACTCCTGGAAACAGAACTGAAGAATTTTAGCTTTGGAAGTAAAATTTGCTAGATGCTTTTAACCAATTACTCTTAAAACAAAAGTTGAGCTAGCATTTACATTTTCCAAGTAATTATTCCAACCGTAGAACTGAATTTTTCCTTCTATGCCAAGGCAAAGTACTTTTCTTTTAAGCTTTAACTAATGGTATGAGCATCATAAGATATAATAGAAGAACGAAACCCTACACTATAGCAGACGTGGCATGATCTTCAAAGATTTTTTTCCCAGACTTTGACTTCGACTTCTCACTAGGGAATCTAACTGAAGAATGAGCTGGACAGAGCAATAGAAAGTCTTCCTGCAAGAAATCAAAAAACACACTGTTAGGTCCATTATAACCCTAGTAGTCAGATCCGAGCTTAATAAACAGCACTGAAAGGGCCATATCTAACAAATTTGAATACAAAAGTACAGCGTGCATACATGATCCCAACGACATTTTGAGATTTGCATTGCACAAGGAACATGATAGGTTCTCCGACAGGATCTCATAAAGCATCCCAGAGCCGCTCCTTTTTGCCCACATCTGGAACACTTGAGCTTGATACCCCTTGCTAATTCTTCCTTCAAATTCTCAACTCTATCATCAACATAGTAAACTTGTGGAGCCCTGCATTTCCAAATTCAAAATGATATATCTCTATTATCATGAGTTTGTTCTAAACAGAATTTGATAAAACACCAGAGCACATGGAACCCATTTGAAAGCATGTAAACTCTCAGTGAATTACTATACATAGAATGCACAAATATCATCCAGTTGCTTCTCCAAATTTTGATATTTTTAAATGACAGTGAACCTTATTAGAGATGCAAAATTGACATACCAGTCAATGCACATTTTGTGAACATGTGTGAACATCCGGAAGCATTGCCTCATAACCTGAAACCAGTTTTCCACTAGAATAATGTAACATTGTCCCTGTCTCCTGGTAGATTTTATGGGCAAAGATAAGAGATAAGTAAGCAGTTATTAAAGACTACCGAAACAGAAATTTCAACCTAAGCAAAGAAGCTACCTGGGAAATTTCAGAGGAATGGCAAAATGCACAATTTGTTCTATTTGCAAACTGGACATCCAAAGCTTCAGTTGCCTCCGCACTAGGCTGTGACACTATTCGAAGTTCAGACTCTGAATTGGTCATCAGAGCACGAGACTGAGATGATAGTTCGTAGTTCAATTGCTTCTGTCTCTTTACTTCCCTAAAATTACCATCCTTTCCAAAGCCAGGACCATCATTCCCAAGCTTCCCTATCCTGGAACCATTATTTTCCTGGCTTGGTCTTTTAACCAACGAATTCTCTGAGCTCTGAAAAAAGGAAAACATAAAGCCATGTACAACATTTCAACAAATCATCAATTGATTGACTTGATAAATTGAAGAAACAAGGCTTTAAATATTAGATGCAGCTTTTTCCCCACATCATAACAATTTTAAAATCAACAAGAAACCTGCCTTGATCATATGTAGATTTCAAAAAAATAAAAAATCATTATTAAAAAAAAATGCAAAGAAATGATGAATTCTTACATGCTCGCTACGTTGATAATAGCTATCATTATCAGAACCTCTGGCTTCACCAAATGAAGGAGGGCTATGGCATTCTGGTGATGATTGTGCGCCTGGATTTATATCCAGATTCGTACACTCTTCAGTTCCTCCATCCGTCATCAGAGGTATTATTTGATATTCAATTTCTTTTCCATCCCTCTTAAATTCTCGGTTTTCAACTTTATCATTCTTTTTAAACCCAACTTTCTTTTCAGCATTTACAGGTAATTCCTTTTTCATCTTATCACCAAACGCGATATTAGTTGAAGCTGGGCTTTGCATTGAGACCCTCTCAGCATCTGCACAACCATATAAAAAATACTAATTACCAACAAAAGTTTAACCACCAGATAAAAAATCATCAAAGTTGACCTTTAGAAAGACTCCAACCTGAATGAGCGGGCTGAAACAAATTGGTTGAGAAAGTGGCATCCAAACATCTGTAGATTGCCACCATATTTTCCATAAAAGGCAAATGCCTCAGATCTGCATCAAAAAAATAAACAAATAAAAATTCAAGCTTTTACATTTTATCACAATACGTTCCGTAAAGGTAAATGCCTCAGATCTGCCAGAAAAGAAAATAACCCTCTTTCCTAGGAGAACGTAAGAAAATAGTCAGAAATATAATTTTCTCGTAAGAAAGAAAAAACAAAACAGAACAAATTCCCCATCAAAACAATAAAAGCCTATCAACAGCCTTTTCTCTGATTTCATTGGATGAAACTATTTTCATCAAAAACGAAGGAAATGAAACAACCCAAAACTTTCGCATATCGACAGAAAAACCAAAAGCATGTACGTTGAAATATATGTGTGTGTGTGCGTACCTCGATCAACAAAGTGGCCTTTACAGACGGGGCAATCGGCACCGAACTGAGTCGAGCCAGGTAAACAAGATCTACAATAATTTCAAATAAATAAATAAATAAACCAACGAAAAATTTATGACACAAAATCAAGGAACAGAAATCAGAACAGACAAAAAAGAGAAAAAAACGAAATCTCACTTGCAGAAAACGTGATTGCATGGGAGTAGCGTCGGTCGATTGAGCAAGCTTAAGCTGAAACACCAATAATTACGCGAATTAGCTTCCATTTACCATCTCTTTCCCCTCGGAAACGAAACCAATAATAAAAAACAAAAAACAAAAAAAAAAAGTGAAACATTGGCAAGAAGAAAAGTACGAACCAGAGAGGGCATTTGAGCTCCAACCAAGCTTTTGAAAACTAAGAACCCAGGGATTCAGCAACCTACTCCTGCTACCGCAGTTCTCGGAATCCGCCATTGTTGGTCACCCACGAGCTCCGGCGAAAAGGTGTCGACTTGTTTTCTCTCTGAGAGCTGCGGTGTTGGTGGCAATTTGGGGACCGACGGGGTCTTTTAAATGGCTTGTCGGGACAATCCGACTTCATACAGTTTGGAACACGTGGACGGCTGAGATCGTTTCGAGAAGAAAATCGGTGGAGACACGTGGCGGTATGGTATTCTGGTCGAAGCAACGACGACGTTTTGGAAGACTAACACGCGCGCTGTTGATTTGATTTACGAAACTCCCGCCAGTCTGTAACCCCGAAAATAAAAGAGAGGGGGAACTGGGAACTGAAATTCCCGCCTCCGTGCTAAATAAGTACTTGTTTCGTTTATTAAAATTATAAAATAAAAAAAATAAAAAAAATAAAAAAAGAAGGTACTAAACATGCGTTTGGCATTGGGTTTAATCGTAAAATTACATCTCAAGGGGTGTTTGGGGAACATTCCAACTCAAACTCGTTTCAAATTTTTTTTTGTCTTTTTTCTAAAAAGTTTTTGTCTTTTTCCCAAAAAGTTTTTTGTCTTTTCTGAAAATCCAAAAAAATTTACTATTACAACTAAAATATTTCAACTCAAACTAACATACCAAACACCCCCCAAATTTTTTTTTCTTGAAAAATCTTTCTCAATTTTATTATTTATAGTTATTATTATAATTTTGTAACTTAAATTTTAAAAGCCTATAATTTTACACATATACAAAGCCCATATTTTTTTTTCTGAAAAATCGTGTTATGTCGTGTTGTGTCCATTTATAGCATGTTATATGGTAATACCAACCCACTAAGTCCGACTCATTTTGACATCTTAGACTCAATGCACGGTTACAAATTTACATAAATTCTAAAGTTTTAAAATGTGATTAGGGTACTTGTGTCACCGTTTAAGTGTTAGAATATTCACCTGCTGCTTCTAAAAAGAAAACATGTAAAAATGAATAGATAATTAAACAAACTAAAATATTTTTGATGTTAAATGAATAGATAAAGCGTCGTTTTAGGATGTCTCCATGTAAACGAAATGTCGTATTACAGGAAGCCGTTACCCCGTTGTACTTTCCATATTTATTTCACAAAAAAAAAAAAAAAAAAAAAAAAAACTGTATTTACAGCTGATCAAGCTCTAAAGAGATAAATGTGTTTTTGATATATAATCTCTTTGAATTACGTGAGAGTGGCAAAATAACGTAATCTGATATTTATTTTGTTCTTTCAATACCCTTAAAAGTATTCGTAATTTGAACTGCACAAGGTTCTTAGTGCTCGTTTGGTTCGTCAACACTTTTTTATCTTAGTTTTTATTTTTTATTTTATTTTTTAAGTTTTTTGTCGGACAACAAAAATTATTATTGAAACTTAAAATTTTCAATTCAGACTGGTGAACCAAACAGGGCCAAACTTTAAACGGACCTTTTTTTTTTTTAAGGCCAAAGGACTTTTGGAGGGGAACTAACTCATAAAACAAGATAATTCTACTGGACCAAAAATAAAATAAAATGATAATAAAGTAGAGACTATTGGTAACCAAGATAATCATATTTCAAAAAAGAAGACGATTACGATAATTCCTACAAAAGATCATCATAAATTGAATGAAAATCGTGACAGAAAAATAATTTACAAAATATTAATCCTAAATGATATTTAGAATCATAACAGGTCTCTAGCTATCTCATCACAGGATTGTATATACACATATACACATGTACAAATACACGCATATATATATATATATATAACATATCTATAAGGGGGTGTTTGGTGAATAAATTTAGTTTAAGATTTATAAGTTTCAATAGTAATTTTTCAGAAAAGACAAAAATCATGATAAAAAAATATATTTTAGTTTAAAATGAATTAACAACCAAACCGGCCCTAAGATTATAATCGGGGAGCTCTTCTTGAATTCATAGGCGCAATACACAGTTCTAGTAATCATGTATCGAGTTGCAGGTCCACCGGAATATCTGGCCGTCACCGGCGCCGGCATCACCGACAATAAAGCCAGTGAAGAAGGCCTTTGTATGGCCATTGCAGAAGTGCACTCGCTTTGATGTCTCCCTGTCAACTACACCTTTCAAGTGACGGTCATGTCTGCCGAGAAGCTCTTGTTCTCCCTCCCGGCAGTCTTCACCATTGGCCCCTACGTCGACGACAACGAAGCCCTCCTCCTCCATGCCTAGCTCATCTCCCAGCACGGGAGGAACTCCAACCATGTCAAGGAAATCGTGCAGGGTGTTATTGAGAGCGAGACTCGTGTTTTGCCGCTTCCATGTCTATGGAAGAGATTGTCAAGGGCACCAAAACTTTCAAGAAGGAGGTTTTCGACAAGGTTCAGCTCGAGCTTAACAAGTTTGGCCTTCTCATCTACAATGCCAACATCAAACAGCTTGTCGATGTCGAAGCCTCGAAGGCCACGAGTACTTCTCTTATCTTGGAAAGAAGATCCAGACTGAGGCTCCCAATCGAGCTAAGGTTAGTTTGCTTAAATACAATGAAGTGTATAATTTGATCATTATTTTTCACATTAACAAGTATAATGACATCTTATAGATTGATATCGCTGAAGCCACAAGAAAGGGAACATCGACGAGAAGCTGAGGCAGGCTCTGACCGTGCAGTATGCTGCACAAATTGACTCAGAAAATAAGGATACAGGCTTGGAGTGTAACGACCCGACTTTTCGGACCGTTAACAAACTTACTTAAATCTTAACACTTGTTTAAATTCGGTTCTAAAAAGATACTAAATTTTTTTTTTTTTTTAATATCGTATTCATACTATAAAAATTAGAATTATTAATATTTTTATATGTGGGAATTAAAAACCACTAGTAAATAATTATCCTATTTAAATTCATGTTTAAATAATATTTAAAAAGCTATAACTTCATGTTGATTAAAGCAAAAGAGTCAAAGGTCTTTTTCTCATGGAGTACTCATACTAATTTAGTAATCCAAAACATTGGGACATAACTATAATTACGGTCGTTACAAAATAAATTACGAAGTCTAAATGCGGAAATTAAATTTCGTGGTGGTATCCCACTCCCTTCCTTCACCGCCTCCGCATAGCTTCGCCTGTCCATAAGAACATCTAAGTAATAGGCTGCTTACCCGCGTTACCTACAGCACGAACACACACGTATGAGCTTTCGCTCAGCAAGTACAAACAATATCTCACAAAACATTTTCATAAGTCATATCATCACATGTAATTATCAAGAATGTTCAAAATGCATGGAATCATGTGTGTTCAATTATGCTTCATTATATACATATCTTGTCTACTTAAGGGCCCCTATGTCGTACCCATATGCGCGCAACCAATGGGAGTTAGGGGAGCGACCCTCTAACAACCTCCAAGGTCATATCTTAAAATTTCGTTCTTATCATATCCTCTCACTAATTGGAGGTTGGTACGACACTTACTCCTATCTTTCATTAGCCTCATTCTTATTATTTGTGACAACGTGTAGATTTACATGTCACTATGCATTTATCATAATGGCATACATATCTGTGAGGCATGTCAATTATATCAGTGCAAGAGAATTTATGCACATCAAATACTTAATCAAAGCAATACGTATAATTTATAGACTCATCACATCATCAAGTCAAGTCATAACAAACGTTGAGCATCATCAAAGAAAACATTTTGTTTCATGCTGTAGGTGAGGTTTGTACTTACTTGTCTTATGTGCTTAACTTCGGGAGTTGTATCTCCTACTATGCGGATTTGAGAAATTATCCTGATTTAACAATAACTCATTATTAGATGAAATCATGGTTATATTACTTTATTCAATTATTCATTTATTTTATAAACTAGAGTGAACTTAATTTACTTATATCATCATTAACCTTAATAATTAATTATTATTAATTATTAAACGCTAAAATAAATTTCTACTAATTATTATTAATTATTAACGCTAAAATAAATTTCTACTAATTATTATTAATTAATTAATTAATTTTATTAATTAATTGAATTGATTAAATAATTAATTAAATAATATTTAATTATTACATTAATTAATTGAGTTATTAACATTAAATCATATAATTTTAATTGACTTATTAATAATTGTTACTTAATTATTCTTTCTCATATAATAATTAATAATTATTAATTCTAATATTAATAATTAATAATTTGATTAATCTGATCATTAATGTTTGATTAATCTCTAGTTAATCATCCCTAATTATTTTGATGATTATATCAATGATTAATGATTAATGATTAATTAATTTATAATTAATCATGTATCATAATTATGTAATTATTTAACATAATAATCCTGATTATCATATATTAACTCTTATAATTAATTAATTAATTAATAATCAATTAATTAATTAATTCCTTTATCAAATTACATTTGGTTATGAATTAATTAATTAATTTATTTATTTATTTATTAATTAATCAATCAAGGTGATAAGAAGTCACCTAAGGGTATACCTCTATTTTACTATTGGGCTAGTCCAATTCCCTTAGTTATGTTCATTTAGTTGGGCCAAGGTAATCTCATGAAATAGGCCCAGTAACCTTCTAGTATAATTTATCTTAGCCCATTAAAACTTATGATTCAACCTTAAAAACTTAGGGTTTTTCAAATCATTAGATCATACACTTAAAATCAACTCATTTCATAACTAAATTTATTCGTATGTTATGCTTACCCATATGTCACATTTTAATGTTTAATCATTTTATCGGTGTAGGGCTTTAACTTGTAAGATTTATTTAAATTTGAGTATAATTCCGTTTTGGACACTTGATAACTTGTTGGAAAGCTTGAAACATCTAGTTTTTAGTTCTCCAACTTATAAACCAATATTTTGAGTTTAAAAGGTTCGGAGTATAAAAAACCCGTGGCTGGTCAGTGGCTCGGAGGTTCATTTCTTCCCTAGTTTTTTTGTCACAACTTCAAATGCACATAACTTTATACATATAAAAGCAAATCAAGTGATTCCAAAGCCTAAAATGAAGCTTATCCTCTGTAGAATCTTAATATATAATTTATTTTTCATACCAAAGCTTCTAATGCATACTATATCACCACAACAACTACGACCTTCAACAAAGTTCACAAATCTTACCGAAATGCTCCGGGGATCCTTCAAGATCTCGAACCTCCCGAGTTCTTCTCAAAACTTTTTCCTAGGTAAGAAAAATCTAATATTAAGATCATAACTAAACATCATATTTTTTTTCTCCAAAAATAACTAAAACCCGAATAGCACCACTATGTTACCTCTAGTAAAACGTCCTCTAACTCCGTCTCGCACTTCTTCGATCTTGGCGTTGGGGTTCCTTAGACCTTGAAAATGGATGGAGGAGGTACTTGAGGAGTGTTGGAGATGGAGAGTAGTGTTGGTGGTTCTTGGTTTTGTTTAGAGCTTGGTTTGTGTGAGAAAGAAAATGGGGTGTTAGGGGTTTGTGCTTAGCCAACTTTGGCCTTGAGAGAGTTGTCTTTTGGGAGATGAAATTTGAAAAATATTGGCTGAATTAACCCTTCAATGGCCGGCTGTTTTGGGAGCAATATTAGGTGAAATTTGGTTCAAAAAGTTGAGATGAAAGGTCACTATCACTTGCTTCTTCTCTAGGTCAAATTGCCCAAAAAGGCCATGCCATTTCTTACTTGTGGTTGCATGCATGCACCACTTTCCTCATTTCCCTTTGTTCACATTTTTTCCTTGTTTCTTGAACTACAAAACCGACCCCCCTTAGGCTTCCTTCTTTTTTTTTTTTTTTTTCTTTTTCCTTTCTTTTAATATCCACCCTTGATCCAAAGTTATCATACTTATTCTCACCCATTGGATCTTCCATCACACCAATCCTTAATCTAGGTTCTCATTGGTCACTTATTATCCAAGGTTTGGCCATTGATTTGCCTAGGATTCTCTAGCATCAAATCTACACCATTGATTTCAAATCAAGCACAATTCTTGATTAATCTCCCACCTTTGGATTTCCTAAGAGTAAATACTAATAATTCATTTCTATCCATATGACACATTAAATCCCCAAACATGCTCTCAAATCTTGACTATTAGTATGCTCAAAATAAATACTAAGATCATTAAATCAATCTACTAATAAAAATCGGGGTCCTTCCGAAAAATTATCGCTATACCTCTAATACGACATAACTTATTTTTTTCGTATAAATTTTCATGTCGTTCATCACATGTTTTAGGTATTTAAAATTTCTTATTTAAATAGAAAAACTCAACATTGTTAAATCATCGACATCATCACACCGATGATACATATATTATCAGTTATGATCTTGAAATTTGATATTCATCAAAATAATTCACTAAAAGCATATTAATGAATAAAATCCATAATGACAATTCATTAATTAAGCTTATGAATTTCTAGGGCATCACATGGAGAGGGAAAGAAGGAGGAGATTAAGGTCAAGATGGCGTTAAAAGTCTTCGAGAACCAAAACAAAGGTGATATATTGAAATCAAACAAGGACTTGGCAACAAAGAAGGCGACAAGGAGACACAACTGGCAGACGTTGAGGCTAAAAATGCTGTTGATAAAATGGGGGCCGAGTTGAAAACCATCATGGAGAAGAATGCGGAGACTAGAACTGCGAATCTGAGGGTAGACTTGCCAAGTAAAGCTACAATGGATTCTGAGATCAAGGTAATCTGGTGAAAAGGAAATAACTCGTGGCTCAATTAATTTTAAATGTCGTCGGATTCACCTTAGCTCACCTTAATTGTGACTTGTAATTATTATAATAGGTTCAACAAGCAAACTGGGAGCTTTGCAAGCACCAAAGAGCAGCGGATGGCGATTTATACGGGAAAATAAAGGCTGCCGAGGCGCAGAAAGCAAATGCGGAGGCGAGCACCTTAGCAAAAGAACAAGCTGCAGACAGTGATCTGTATGCCAAGAAAAATGAAGCTGAAGGAATCATTTGCAACAGCCAACGCCGAAAGCGTATATTTAAACACACTCTTTGTTCTTTTTTTTTTTAATCGTGGAAAGCAAAGAAGTTCACAACGACAAAAACCTCCTTATTTTGATTAGCAATTCCTTAATCTCAAAATGTTACGGGCTGCTTCATTCTCTAGATACTCCATGATTAATATTATTTTCCTCCTCTGGCTTGTCAATCACAGTTGGAGCTTCTCGAATTTCATTGCTATTCACATCCTCGACTACGTCCTCGGACAACAGTAAAGCCGGTAGATTACCTCTCTCAGTAATCTCCATTTCATCATCTGCCTCACCAACTAGATTTTCCCTTCTAATATTTCCAAATTCTAGAGACGAGTCTCTCATTTTTATAGTAGTACCTGATGACACTTCTTGAGGACTGGAGCTGGCGTTAAGTAGCAAGGGTGTTTTTGCAAGAATGGCAATTTCCAACTCATCAGTTGTATCCACCTCTAGTCCCATTGGATCCCTAAAGAGACCAGATCATCTTGAATAGAGTCATCTAGTGCAGACTCATATTGGTCTTCTGGTATTTCTTGATCTTCTTGAATGTTTATAGACTCTTCACTTGATATGACTGTCGACTTCTCTATCTCCAGCAGCGCTTGGATCACATCCTTCACAGAATTTATCATTCCTTCATCGTCAACGACATCTCTGCGCAAGGAATTGAAACCCCGTTTTTCAAAAAGACAAATCAAGGTTGGTCATGTAACTATGTAAGTGCATTGTTATTGAGCAAAATTCTGTATAAGCAAGAGCAGAATTCTCTGTAATGGACGTGTGGTTTATAGACCCGATGACAAGAATTTAACGAATAAAAATGACAAAGCCATATTGATGATTAAACAACAGCACACTTCCTTGTTCAAAACGGCGCAGTATACTGTATGTTTGCGGGGCCAAAAAAGGACATATTTTCACTTGAACGACGTCAAAAGATGTACTGTAAATGACATGTCCGTTTGCTAGCGAGCTCACATATGGCAAAACAATGTGTCGTTCTTACATAAACGACAATAAAAGTCGCATCTTGTAGCTTTGTACGAGCAATAAGTGTTTTCTGACTTGAATGCCGTCCCTTTTAGAGAAGCAATGCTTATATTGAAACACAAATATGCGAGTTTCATAAAGTATCTTAGCGGAACATGAACGGATTAATCAGAAGATAATATGCAAACCGAAGATCAGGTCAATATAAGATAATAACTATCATTTCATAAGATGACCAAAAGCCAATATATCACAGGAGTAAAAAAGAATTACCTTTCAGGAATTAGGTCTGCCGAAAGAAAGGCTGATTTCATGAGATCAATAAGAACAGAAGGGTTGGAGAAATATCCTCCGTACTTTGCAATTTCCGTCAGAAATTGCAAGTCTAGAATAAACTGCAAGAGCAAGCAAGCATGGTAACAAAATGAAAATTTCTTAAATAAATGAAAATATAGAACCATAGTTATAGGTGTACTGAAGAAGGTGCATTAAAACAAGAGTTGCTGAACAAAATTAAAAGACTAAAAAAATAAGTAGCAACCTGCTTGTACATGATAGAATGTTCTGTCGTCGAATTCTCATCCGTAGTAGCCCAGTTCTCTTTGTTTTTAGAGATCTGTATAAATATGGTTTCTACAATCTCCCTCAGTATCTCCAGCAACCATTCCTTTTCAAAATCATTGCCCTCTGCTAGTCTTTCCAGTTTCCTTAGTTCTAAAAACAATACCTAGAAATAACACACCAAAGCAAAAACAAATTAGCAGCATATACACTGGCAAACAGACCACAAATCTCAATTGATTCACTGACTTATGCGACTGGTTGTCAGCCATGATGAAAAAAGCTACACCGCGAGCCCAAGAAGGAAAAGTGACAAAAGGAAATTGTCTAGCATTGTGAAATAAGCCATAAAAGGGAGGAAAATTAAAGCATGGGAAAATACCTGAAATGTAACAGAGGGCATCAGATCATGAGATACACTAGGATCACCAGGAGCGTCACTGTAAATTTTCTGGGCAAGTTTGCCGCTAGTTTCCATGGTCATCATTCTACATATGTACTGCTGGCAAAATCGAACTCTAAGCTGATTTGCAGCTTCATGCGTGGACAATATAAAACTAGCAAGTTCATGCTGTTGGTAACTAATGGCATGCGCATCACCATGATCGGAATTTATGTGATTGTTTTCTCCTACAATGTCTCTAACCATGTTGAGGAGTAATTGCTCTAGTGCTGAAAGGTTGGCTAGAATAGAAAGCTGTTGTTGCAGTGATTCAGCAAGATTGATTCCTGAACCACCATCTTCAGTAACATCTGGTCCGTAGACGAGGGCCTTTTCAAGGATAACAACATACTCCTTAAAGAGGTTCATCAATCCGCTAAAAATCGGGCCTTCCATTTGAAGAGAAACTAATGGGGTAGCATCTACTGTGATAGACTAACACATGATAAGGGAAGAAAAACACAAGTCAGAGCTTGTATTAAACAATAAAGATAATGGTCATATGAAATGAAATTTAAGAAGATTATATGTGTTGCCAATGGGGAACTTAATTCGAAGAGTTAGCGTAATGAGCTTGAAAAACCTGTATTAGCGTTGCAAACTTCCGGCCACTGCTGGTAAGCAGACAATATTCTGGTTCTTCTCCAACAACCATGGAATAGCATCCTTCTCTTGTAATTCCAGAAACCAGATATCTACTAAGAATCCAATCATCTGTGGTGGTAAAGATACTAATGACTTTCTTAATGTGTTCTATGTGTGCGCTTAGCATCTCTTCCATAGAAGGTCGGATATGCTTGATCAAGTATGGCCGCAACACTAATCTCTGAGTTTCCAACAAAGAACAAAACGACATTGAGATCCGCACGGCTTGTGCCGCCGTTGACAATCCCCCATTTACTTCCGAGATGGACTTGAGATATTGATTGAAACAATCACGATAAACGTTGGTCTCTTTGCTTGCCCACTGGATAAGCTCTGGTGCATAAGGAGAATTTTCCCCATATAACATGACAAAACTTCTTGCTGCTTGGGAGATCAAAGAAAACACAAGTTTTGCAAGCTCTCTGATGTAAACCGTGCCATGAGAAAACGACTTTGAGCACTGTAAATTATCGATTCCACTTTCTATGCGTGCATGGTAGTACTTGAGCATCAATTGCGTCGCAAGATGACTCTTGCCGAGCCTGCAAAGTCCCGACAATGCCTTTTGAAGTTCTGGCGCCGCTACTCTCCTATTTTCAGCTAACCGAGTCAGCTGCAGTGTAAGAACAGCCTTCCTCTCAGAAATTGTGGAACTGTATAAGCTTAACTCATTCAAAGAATAGCTTTCATCAAGCTGCATGTGTTGACAATTTTCATCCTCCAATTCTATAAAATCAAGAGCTTCTTCTATCCTGTTCTCTGACAGAAGAAGGTCCAAGGATTCCGATACGTCGTTTATGTGATCCTCCAACTCTCTTGAAGGTATTGATTCGGAATATACGAGTTCTTCAACAATTAGGTCCATTATTTCCTCTGACAAAACATTTGAACATGTGATATCTACAAGCTCTTTAACCAGCATCTTTTGAGTTAAAAGATGGTCTTTCAGTTGCGCCAGCTCGTTCTTCAAGCTCCCTGCTTCTTCAAATATTCTGAAGATTTAAAAAACCAGATTTCATATGTATTTTCAACTCAACCACTAATTCAGCCAAAAAAACATCAAAAATTGCATATAAGTTGTCGTTCTTTTATTAGTAGGTGTTTAAAATACTATGGTCGCTTAAGAAAAAAACTGAAAGACGGTCACTTGCTAATTTTACAAACTTCTGGTTTTAAAAAGTTGCATCTACGAGTTTAATAAGAAAATAAAAATAATTTTTGAGTAAAATGATGGAATTATAAAGGAAATTAAGCTCTAAGATGTTACCTAATGAAAGCAGTGTAAGTTGAAAAAATGTTCTTGTGGAATTCTTCATTTGACGCCAACTTCAACTCCAAGAGTTCAGAACAAAAATGCTTAATTCCCTGTGAATAACAGATAAAACTTTTGAATTGTGCAAAAGTAGAAATAGAAAATTGACGAGTTCAAGGAATTGAGAACAAAAAAAAAAATGCCTTTCCGGTCATGGAACCGAGATCGGCCTCGTCATCGCGGTCGCTGGAAACGGAGGTGATGTAGGAATCGGTGCTGAAATTCGCCGAGTTCCCGAGTTCGGAGGTGTCTCTGAAGCGGAATCTTGAAGCCGTGAGGAAGATTCCATCTGAAACGGTTTCCCGGGAAACAAACCCCAGCAGAGGATTTTCTAGGACTCATGAAATGGTGAAGTTTCATTATATTTTGAATCACTCTGAGTCTGACCTCGTTTTCTTCTCCCATTGACGAGCTTTGTTTTCCTCAAACGTCTTTTCAAGTCCCAGCCTTGTTTCCCACGCAGCACAACGAGGAGATGACCAACCGCCAAAGCAACTGTTTGCTTCTTTTTCTCTCTTTTTTCTTTAGAATTATTTGCAATTGTATCCTAAACTTTGGTTTGGTTTCTACTTTAACCCCTAAACATAAAAATTTGCACCGTACGACTTCACCAAACTTTGAATTTCTCCCACTTTGCTTTTATATTTATTTATTTATTTATTTATTTATTTTTGGGTAAGGAGTTCAAATAACTTGAGTCTCAAGTCTAATATTCAGAAAATTTTAGTGATTTGGTAATGTGTATGGTCTTCTCCAATCAATCATATCAAATTCTTAATAAAAAAATGGATGCGACTATTTTGAAAAATTGGAGAGTTGGAAAAAAAAAAATGCATTGGTTCAAATTTCAGACAAACAATTTGGTTCAGAATCATAGATAACAGGTAAGGAATGAATATGGCTAAGATAATTTTGGGTGAATGTTACAAACAAATAATCTTTTATAAATCGAAGTTTAAGACGGGCGATGCACAGACTATAACGATCATGAACTTGTTCAGAATAAATGAAATTATTTTTGGAGATTCTTGGATAAATATAATGAATCTGGATAGTTTGAGGGGGAAAAAACCTAAGCAAAAACTTATAAGCTTCAAGTTCATAATCGAAAGATCTTTAATTGTTTGTTGAAAAAGAAAAAAGAAAGAAAGAAAGATCTTTAATTGGAAAAAATCTTTTGTTACTTCATTGTTGTTTCCTTATTTTTGGTTGGTATTTTTCTGTTCTTTGAACTTCGGTTTTTTCCTTTCCTTTAACATATTTGCCTTTTAACATATTTGCTTTAAGGGCTCGTGTCAGCTTTAGTTTTTCTTTTAAATAAATTTGTACTTATAAAAAAAAAAAAAAAGTATCAAGTCACATTCCAGCTTAAAAAAAAAAAAAAAAACACGCACACACACACACACTCACATTCCAAGCCTATCTTTAAATTTTTTTTAAAAATAATGCATTCCAATTTCTAGGTATATCTAGAAGGGGAAAAAAAAAACATAGTATATCTAGAAGGAAAAATAAAAATAAAAAAACATAGTATATCTAGAAGGAAAAAAAAATTCAAAAAACATAAGTATCAAGTCACATTTCAATTTCGGAAAAAAAAAAAAAAAAGTCACATTCCAAGCTTATCTTAAAAAAAATAATAATTATAATAAAAAAACTCATGCATTCCATTTCCAAGTATAACTGGAAGAAAAATAAAAGTCTCATTCCAGGTCATCAAAAATAAGAGGTTATCAAAGAAGAAGAAGAAGAAGAAGTTTCTATATTTCAAAAAGGGCAAAAAAGGTTGGGTGGGGACAAAACAAGACGACAAAAAAACGACACTGTCTCAACGATAACAACTAGAGAAACGGCGTCGTATTAATTACGGAACCTGACAAATCACGTTTCAAAGCCCGCGTAATCCAGACGGCGTCGTCTTACTGGACATCCGTCATTATTTCAATTAAATTGGCAATGAAAAATATTAAACGAAGTCGGAAATTCAATGGTCTTCGTCGGCGGAAAGCAGCCATTAACAGCCACCAGTTAGAGCGACGTATACATAAATACAGATACAGTACAAGAAAGAAAACCAAACATTTTCCAACGCCCAAAAATCCAAAGACGGACAGACACAGTCAAGACTTCCATTTCCAACATCTCCCTCGCCCACTTCCCAACACATGCTCTTCACCACAACCCAATGCGACGACTTCTCTTCCTCTTCCTCTTCCTCTTCTCCTTCCTCCTCTCTTTCCTCCTTCTGACCTCCCCCACCGCCGGCGCCGCCGCGAAGTTCGACGGCGACTACTCGAAGCTCTCGGGAATCATCATCCCCGGCTTCGCCTCCACTCAGCTCCGCTCATGGTCGATCCTCGACTGTCCTTACTCCCCCCTCGATTTCAACCCTCTCGATTTGGTCTGGCTCGATACCACCA
This sequence comes from Ficus microcarpa, assembly GCA_025413485.1. Lineage (NCBI taxonomy): Eukaryota > Viridiplantae > Streptophyta > Magnoliopsida > Rosales > Moraceae > Ficus > Ficus microcarpa. The sequence continues at coordinate 4,552,427 of CM046384.1, read as the reverse complement.
AAGTACGTACGTCTTCTCTCCTCGCCGCCATTTCCTCTCTCTCTCTCTCTCCCTCTTTCCGTTGAATCTTCGTTTTGTTTGTTTGTTTCTAGAACTTTGAATTTTATTGGCTTTAACCAAAAAAAAGAACCTTTCTCGGCTGCTGCTGACTCTATGTTCTGTCGTTTCTTGTTCCTAAAATTTTTGTCGTTTCTTGCTCCTAACTTGATTGGTTATTCATTGGATTCTGCCTCGTCTTTTTCTTGAAGTAACAAAAGAAAACGAGCAAATTTTTATGGGTTTCGCTGTATAATCCGGGTTTGGAATCCCCTGTGTATTGCAGCTTCTTTCTGCGGTCAACTGTTGGCTCAAATGCATGTTGTTAGACCCTTACAATCAAACCGATCACCCCGAGTGCAAATCACGGCCTGATAGCGGTCTTTCGGCGATCACGGAACTTGATCCGGGCTATATAACAGGTTTTGTTTCCATTTATAGAATTTAGATGGTCGTGTTTTTAGGCACGTACATTTTGTATAATTCAAACCATTATGGTATTTCTGACTTTGTTGGTGTGTCATATGCTGATAAGTTTCGTTCTTGGTGGTCTGCAGGTCCGCTTTCTTCCGTGTGGAAAGAGTGGGTTAAGTGGTGCATCGAGTTCGGCATTGAGGCTAATGCAATTATTGCTGCTCCATATGACTGGAGACTCGCACCATCAAAGCTGGAGGAGCGAGACCTGTACTTTCACAAGCTAAAGTGTGTAGTTTTGATGCTCGTCTCGTCTGTCAGATCGATTTACATTTGTTGACGTTTTTAAAATGGAATGGTTAAGACTTTTGAAATGCTGTTGTTTCTTTGCAGGTTGACACTTGAAACCGCATTGAAGCTTCGTGGAGGCCCCTCATTAGTATTTGCTCATTCACTAGGAAATAATGTGTTCCTGTACTTCTTGGAGTGGCTGAAGTTGGAAATTGCGCCAAAACATTACAACCAATGGCTGGATGAACATATATATGCTTATTTTGCTGTTGGTATGGGTTATTTGCTTTCAAAAACCACTTGCATCAAATGTTTAACTGCTTATATGGTTATGTCTTACACTTACTAGTTAATATGTATAAATATTTAATATTGTGGGATTAATCGCAGCTGCTCCTCTTCTTGGTGCGACTGATGCAATTAGAGCAACACTTTCTGGAGCAACATCTGGTCTTCCTATTTCTGAGGTTACTACTTTTACATTCATTTTTCAAGTCTTGCATTTCCCTAGTACACGTAGTGCTTGTGCTTTTATTTTCTGATGCAAGACACAATCCTCGTATAATCCGTATTAGTAACTGATAATTTTCCAAGTAAAATTGAATAACTTTATCAGTGATCTTTTAGCTTCATTTTTCTCTCTTAAGTTATTCTGCTCTGCCTTATGACAGAAATCTAAGCTCGGCTAATGCATTATCTTGTGCACAACAATTTAGGACCATGCGGTGGTAATTAATTGATTGCTGTTCTAAGGTCGAGGTTACCTTTAAATTTGCATTTTGTTGAAATTGTCTGTAGCTAACATGTAGCTCAAGTTTTCCTTTTTCATAAGCAAAGTTGCCCAACTTATTTCTTTTCATTATCAAATTTATGTCTGTCTCACGTCATTATATTCTTGTATCTTGATGTTGCATTGACTATTTTGACGTCCTTCATGTACTACATCTACATTATCATCAAAAATTTGGGATATTCATAGCTTCTTGAACTTCCACTTTCTGGATTGAGTTGGAAATAACAAAATTGACTGGCCTGTTCTCCTGTTCTCAAAATTCTGAAATTTTTACAATGACTTTAACTTTGCACGATTTGGTTTTCTGTGTTTCCAATGACATGTGGTTTCATATAATCTTGTGAAAACCAGGGGACAGCTCGAATGTTGTTCAATTCATTTGCTTCTTCAGTGTGGATGATCCCATTTTCAAGGTATTGTAGAGCAGATAGTGCTTACTCGAAGCATTTCTCCCGGGGGACCAGGAAGGGTCATCACACATATCACTGTGATGAGCAGGAATCTCAAAAAAATTTCTCTGGGTGGCCAACAAATATAATCAATATCGAAGTTCCAACTTATAATGGTAAAAGCTTGTGTCCCAAATTAGTTTTGTCTGATATGATGTCATTATCATGCTCATATATGTTACCAATCTTATTTTTGCAGAATTTGGTGCCTATCCATCAATGTCTGAAATTGCTCAGGCTAACTTTTCCAGCTTGGAATGTGGACTTCCAACTCAGCTATCATTCTCTGCTCGAGAAATATCAGATGGGACCTTTTTTAAAGCAATAGAGGATTATGATCCAGACAGTAAGAGGCTGTTGTACCAATTACAGAAGTGCGTATATTTTGCAAACCTGTCTTTATGATTTAGGATTCTTGTCTTTCTGCAATAGGAGTAAATATAAAATTTCTACTTTTTTCTGTGTGCTCTAAGGGTGAAAATTAACCACTTTCACTTGAAGCAATTAAAAAAAAATGGCATGTCAAATTTCATTGCTTTTTTGCTCGTTCTCTTAAAAGTTTATGTATTTTAACATTATTTTTTCAGAACTTAGTACAAGCTGTAATCTGATTATTTTTCCTTTTAAGCAGAAAGTGATTGCTTTAATCCATTCTTTCCAGGTGATAAAGTGGAAATTTGCAATTCTTGTTGCTTTATAAAATGTATTGGGTGGCTGTTCATAGCCTTATTTGATAGTACTAACTCTACTTGATTGGATCGATATTCTTAACTCTTAAAAGTGACAGCTTGATTGTTATACATGCGTCCTATGACTTTATGCTTTTATCTCCTTAATTATTGTGAAACTTAGAAAGCATAGGTGATGGATATTTAACTAATGCTGCATATTTCAGGTCATATCATGAGGATCCGGTTTTAAATCCACTAACACCTCAAGAGAGACCACCTATAAAAAACGTCTTTTGCATCTATGGCACAGATTTGAAGACTGAGGTATAACTGCATTTTTCTTGAAACAATATTTGTATGTGATAAGACCAGACCAATGTTCTCAGAAAAGTTTGTCTCTGTCATTGACCTGGAGATTATTTTATCTCCTTGCAAACCTTTTTCGTTGATTTTTAAATCAGTAAGTTTTAAAAAAATCTGTAAAATTGTGCATGGTAATATGAGGCTTTAGATTGCATTTACTGTAGTTATGTTCAATGGGCCCCATGTTTATGTATCCCTAGTATTATAATCGTTTTTTTGGTCCCAACCTTTATCTTATATGGCACCTGGGTTTGCGTCTAAATTCTTATCATAAAACTGAAGTACGGATGGAGAGTAATAATTTATTGCCAACGTATATCCAATGGATTCCAAAGTAATTCGATAACATGCTGAAAAATAATTATGCAAGCAGTAGCTGAGGACATCTTCTCAAACTTCAACTTTTGGAATGATTAAATCCCTACAGCAAAGAAACAAAAACTTTTTAACATTTTTTTTTTTCAAGTGGAAGAAACTGCACGTTTGTAAAAAAATTAAGCAAGTTTGCTGTATGTTATTAAATAATTTTGGGATTAAATGGATATTGTAGGCCTTCGTTGGTCCTGTTTATTGTTCAGTTAGTAGTTGTGATTTGGTGATACACTTTTGATATCTTTGCCATGGCAAAACAGGTCGGCTACTATTTTGCACCAAGTGGCAAGCCTTACCCTGATAATTGGATCATTACAGATGTAATTTACGAGTTTGAAGGATCGCTGAACTCACGGTAACTGTTTTCCAGCCAACTAAATCATCTTGTAAAATACATAATTATCTTACATTCAAGAATAGGCAAATACGAGTAATTGTGTATTAATCACAATTTTTTTCATGTAGGTCTGGGAATCTTATTGAAGGAAATCCAGGAGTTTCAAGCGGGGATGAGACAGTAAGCAATATTTAAATGCCATAAGATTTCAACTAAAAAGTTATACAGATTCAACAATTGATGAACACATTCATAAACAGGTACCATACCATTCTCTTTCTTGGTGCAAGAGTTGGCTTGGTCCGAAAGTGAACATAACAAGGGCACCTCAGGTATTCATATCCACAATGCCAAAAATGACCCTTTTTGATAGATTTCACGCATATCCAAAATGTTTGATTTCTCTCCTTTTTTCCGTTTGAAATTTCAGTCGGAGCATGATGGGACTGATGTACAAGTGGAACTGAACGTAGGACATAACCACGATGAAGATATTGTTCCCAACATGACGCGGACACCTAAGGTCAAGTACGTTACCTTCTATGAAGATTCTGAAAGTATTCCGGGAAAGAGGACAGCTGTTTGGGAGCTTGATAAAGGTAATTCTTTGCCTTTCGTTTTGTGGCTAAGATTTTATCTCGGTGACTAGGTTCATGAATTATGCACGTTAACCAACCTTGTTTATTGTAGCAAATCATAGGAACATCGTTAGATCCTCTGTCCTAATGCGAGAGTTATGGCTTCAGATGTGGCATGATATCCATCCAAATCCAACCTCAACATTTGTTACCAAAGGTAAACCTCTCTTCTAACCTCCTATTTCACTATCATGATGATTTACGTTCCCTCTTTTGTTGGGAGTTTTACCTCAAGCACTGTTAACTGATTGTTAGTGTCCGACAGCCAAGCGTGGACCTCTCAGAGATGATGACTGTTACTGGGATTACGGAAAAGCTCGTTGTGCATGGGCTGAATACTGTGAATATAGGTTAGAATTCATTTTCATCTTTTCAAAAGCAACCTAAAAATAAAGTTGGATATGCCTTTTAACCCCTTTTTCTTTTTTTTTTTTTTTAATTTTGTTCATGACGATGCAGATACGTTTTTGGGGATGTACATTTGGGACAGAGCTGTAGGTTGAAGAATTCTTCAGCTAAAATGCTCTTGAATTACTTGTAGATAAGAAGGTAACAAGTTTCTTCTTTCCTCTCTCTTGAACCAAAAGCTAATCAGAAGTTAACATGGTAATCATTTTTACAACATTCCTTTTTTAGGTTCTTTGAATGTACAATGACACATACTCTGATAACACATTTTACCGCCTAATGTTTTTACATTCATCTCAAATAACTCTCATAACATGAAACAGGTTCCTCCGTTCTTCGGCATCTCGGCTGGTATTCTATAACAGAGTCCATCTCGCAGCTGCCGAGCAACAATTCCACATTCTTGTCAGCTTTGAGTTCATCTAGAAGTACACATTATAACTCGTTACATTTGCACAAAAAGATGGAAATGCGGATTATTTTTACATAATTTTTAGAGCAAAGTTTAGTATCGGCACTTCAGCATCAACTAACCACATGATCATCATCGGAAGCATTCACCTATACCATTTTTTCCATATAGAAAAATATGTTATTGCTCTAGCTACCTAATCCCATTGATCTGTAATTAGAAATTTTGAAGCTTTCAAGGTGCTTGAGGAAACATGTTGGATGATAAGTGTTTCAGCGTGACCTTTGCGATTGGACCAAATTTGCTGCTTCTTCTTTTTCTTTTTGTTTTTTTGTTTTTTTTTTTTTTTTTTTTCACGTTCTTTTTATATTTCTTTTGAGTTGGGTGAATTAGGTGAGCTATTTCAACTCAAGATCCATCCAATAGGGTGAAAATGGAATTGATGCTTTTAACTTGCAAAATTGTGGTGACAAATATCAATCTTCAACTTTCTTTTACTTTTTCTTTTTCTTTTTTGGGAGGTGACATCTGCTGGTGAATCAAATGCTTAAATATATATATATATATTTTTTTTTTTTTTAAATAAAAATAAAAAATGAATAGTGCACAGTTCTTTCTTGTGTACTTTAGTTTTTATTTATGTTTGATAAATTAGTTAGAGATGAAAATTTTAAATTAAAGATGGCTGACTTTTTAAAAACTAATTATAAATTTTGTTGATTTTTTAGAAGGAGACAAAAATTGGGATGAAAAAATATAATTTAGTTTGAATTAAACTTGAGACTTGGTATTCTATATCCATCAACATTTCTTTGAATTTGACACTTAAACTTTGGTTCTCTTTTTTCCTTTTGGCCAATTTGACACTTCTTTAAATTTGACACTTAAACTTTGGTTCTCTTTTTTCCTTTTGGCCAATTTGACACTTCAACTTTAAACAAAGGATTCACATAACGTTTCCATTAAGGTGATAATCTAACTAGAATACCAAAAAAATCACATAAATCAAAGTGAGAGAACTCTCAAATGATTTTGTCAATAATAATCAAAACTCTAATAACAAAATAACAAAGAAGCCTAATAATAAACTCTAAATTCTAATCTTAATTATGTTCAAATTCAAATACTAAAAGATAACTCTTAGAATTTAAAATATTCCTAAAATAATTCAAATAAAGATAATCTTTTAAAATTCCAATAACCCTCTAATTGTTCTATTTTTATCCTCGGCCACCTTTAGTTTTAATGGAACGTAATTTATGGCTCTCACTCCAACTTTCGAATTTGAAAACTACTCAAAATCCTTTGAGGCCTCCTTAAAAGTAAAACGAGTTGGCAAATCGAAGTCACATAAATTAACATCTGTAATTCTTTATTACCAAAAAGCATAACATATCTTTTGTTTATTCTTACCTTCTTTTTTTTTTTTTTTTTGGTGGAAATTTGTTCTTTCCTAATACCAACAACGACATATATCTGAGGTTCAGAAGTCCCTTGGCTGGTAGGACTAGGCTCTTCAATTGGCAAATTGCAGAATAACACACTTGACAGAGATGTGGTTCAAGTTCAAGCAACAGAAACACTAGTTCAATGCTGCATTTGTATCCGAAAAATTCACCAAAATCCAGTTCTACATTTCCATACCACCTAGAACGCAATTTTAATCGGCTGTATTACAAAAGTATGAGGTTCAATCATTTTTTTTTTTCGTTTATAGAGAGCGAAAAAACATCACACTAAGACTTCTTTTTGATCTCGAAAGAATACTTGAGTTCCATGTGGCATCTTCTATCATCATCTTCAAACTGCATTAAACAAAACCAACGAGAAATTCGACTCAACGTATGTATAAAACATAGGCAAAGAACCATGAGCATCTCACTTACTTATCACTCACCTTGAGCTTTGCAGAGTAAATCCCTCTTGCAAGAACCCCTGATGGAGTGGTCTCTTCTTCCAATGCGCACACATAAGGTTCCCGATTCGGAGCAAAAGTGCCCAACATTCCTTTGCTTTGATCAACTGTAACATCACCAAACAATTTCATTTGCAAATCAACACACAAAAAAGTCTAAAGAGAAACGTTCCTGAAGTTCACAAGCTCATCGAATCTTAGAAACGTCGCAAATACAATGCAACAAACATAGGCAAAACAAGTATTATGCTAATCTAGCAAGGAAGAAAACCAGACTAGCAGACCTTGAACTCCTCCTTTCCACACGGTGTTGGAGTAGGTGAGGCCCGAAACGATGTTGTGCAGAACGCTGAACGTTAGCTTAAGCCGGTATTCAGATCCCTCTCGAAGCGTAAAAAGAACATGGTCCTTTTGATCTTCTTTAACGGGTAAGGAAGTGCTAATCTCCCCAAAGTCATCGGAGACGATTCCGATGGAGTGGAACTTGACCTCAGGTTCCATTTGGCCTAGTTAACAAGAACCCAATTAAGAAAACAGAACAATGTTTGGAACAAAGGTTAAAAAAGTTATTGACAATAACACAACTCTCAAAACAAACAAACAAACAAACCATTCAGATCACTTTCCAAGGAACCGAGCAACTTCTCTTTCCACCTTCGTAAGCTATCATCATCCTACAAATCAGAGTCCAAATTGAAACCACGAACCAATAATCAAAAAACTAAAAAAAACCACATATTTTCAGCTTTTCAAAGAACAAATGCCCTTTTTCTGATCTATCTTTTTTTTTTTTTTTCCTTTTTCTGACAAAATCAAACATAACATTTCTGGGTCTGGAACAAAAGTAATTTTTCGTCAAAATAAGTCCATTTGAACAAAAACAAGAAAGAAAGAAAAGGGGAAAACCTTGTCTTTCTCAATCTGCTCCTTGAGTGAGAGGAGTGGCCCAGGAACAAACCCACCAACATCAACTTTACTTTCATCATCAGCAGCAGCAGCAGCTGCAACAACAACATCCTCGTCATCTTCACCTTGAAGACCACGAACCTCGGACGGTGGTTTTTGGCTCATTTCGTCGCGAGTCTCTCGCCGGTCCTTACCAACACCATAACCCGACGATGACCCAGCTTCTGCTCCTCCTCTCTTCCCACTCTCCATCCCTCTCTCTCCCTTTCCCTCTGTTTTCTCTCTCTAAAAACTAGCAGTGACAGTGATGGCTCCACCAAAAGGCGCACAAACTCCCCCACCCTTTTGAAATTTTTTACTTTTTTTTTCTCCACACAGAAAACTCAAAACCCAAAAAGATTTTTAAAGTTTAAACTACGGTGTATTTCAGTATTTGTCTGTATGTCTGCGGTTTCTCTCTTTTCTGTTTCTTTTCTCAGTTTTGGTTTGTGGTTTTTGTCTCTTTGTTTGAATCGGCCGTGTCTTTCTACACTGTGTCGGTACACTGGTCGGTAGACTTATCCATGATTCACACTATTTTAATTTAATGCCTTTGCTTCTCTGTATTGGAATTCTCATTATTCGTTTTAGTTGGATTTTCTTTTTTCCCTTTTTTTTTTCTTTTTAATTTTTTTATTAGGTGAATAATTTATTAATGCATGCGATTTCTAAGATTTTCTTTTTGAATTAAGTATTTATCTTATTTGGATTTTTTTTTTTGGTGAATAATGAAGGATTTGGAAGTGATTATGTTATTTTCAGGTTTTTAGTCTTATAGATAGAAAATTTTTTTTCTAAGTATGGTCGAGAAACATACTCTTTATAATAATTTTTCCTAATCAACTATCTAGGATTACATATTATCACCAAATCATACTTTAACAATCAAAACTGAAGCGAAATACTTATTATTGTCAACCTATGCATCGCGTAGATAAAGGAGTTTTCTTTTTTCTTTTTAGAATAATAATTGAATTGCAAAAGTCTATTTTCCAAGTTCAAAAAAAAAAAAAAGTATATTTTATCGAAGATTCACACTATTCACATTAATGCCTCGGCTCCTCATATTGAAATCCTCATTATTCGTTTCAATTGAATTTTTTTTCTTTTTTTTATCTTTAATTTTTCTTGGTTAGGTGAATAACTTATTAATACCTTTAAAAAAATAATATATTGTTTTAACTTTAAAAAATAAATTTATCTATATGAGTGGATTTTTTTAAAGTTTTTTTTTTTGGCTGAATTTAGAAACTATCTTATTTGGAATTTAAATGGAGGAGTTTTCCTTTTTTTTTTTTTATATAATAATAATTGAGTTGAAAAGGTATATCCCAATTCGATATTTTGAATTTAAATAGAGGAGTTTTCTTTTTCTTTTTCTTTTTTCTTTTTAGAATAATAACTAAATTGAAAAAGTATATCACAATTTTTGTTCTCATTATTTATTATTCTACATGGTGAAATTCATTTTAAATCTATTTTTTTAATCAATGTGTTTGTTCATCTTGTGAAATTGTGTCATGTAATTTATGTACAGATGTATTTTATATTCATGTATAGATACAAAAGGGACATACATGTTATAGACTAAAAATATATAGCTAGAGAGACGGTATAAATAGCGTTGATAACCCAAAAAAAACTAGAATGTGATTTTTTTTTTTTTTTTTTTAAGGCAACGAAACTAACTTTTACAAAGAGAAAAAAAAAAAAAAAAAAAAAACTGGACGATGAAAATAAGTTAACATTTCTTTTCTTTTCTTTTCTTTTTAATTAACGTTCATGTGAGAAAAAGTTTTTTTTTTTTTTTTTGAAATTTGTATCATTTTCAAGTTTCTTTTTTCGTTTTAGATTCTAGTTATAAATCCAAAAATTCAATTCAAACAATATGTTAAATAGATGTTTAATATCATATATCATATTTATTAAAATGGTGATTTCTTTTAACATAATATGTGCAGAAAAACGAAAATTATGAAAAAAAAAAAAAAAGTTTATTCATAGCACTAGTTTACCATGCTATTTAAAAATTCGAAATTTGAATACAAATATATTCTGAGAAAACAAAATAAAATTTGAACACATGCATATATTATACGTATGTTTTGTTATATATATATATATATATATATATGTATATGAGCTGATGTCTCCGAGTGAAGAAAGATAATCAAAAACAATGGCTCCAATTAGACATTCATTGAAGATCTCTTTCCTCATAATAATCCTTCTATCTTTCAAGTCATGTTCCGGTAGGTATCTCATTCAAGAAAACCATGGAACATCAACGGTGTTTAATGTCGATGATTTTGGAGCTCAAGCGAATGGTGGTGACGACACAAAGGTACGCTATATATTATCACCTCTGCATGCCATATTATCATAAATATATGCACTTATTTTTATAAATCATCCATGTTTTTTGTTTTATTCCTATTTAAACCAACTTATAATAATTATAATACATAACCTTTCAAACTCTTTCTATTTTCATCTTGACATGTTTGTAAAGGGTAAAAGTTTTAATTCAAATTCAATGATAAATATGTTATGTGATTGAAAGTTAATAAATTATACAGTGGTAAATCAATTATATATGTATGAACGATGATTTTATCAAAATTGATTGGTGAATGATTTACTAAAAACAATATATAATTTACCAAAATTAATAAATTGGCGTTTTGTGGTTTGCTCTTTTTTTTTTTTTTTTTAATTCTTCTTCTTTGGAGATTGGAAGGCCCGGTTCCGTATTTTGCCTTTTTTTTTTTTTTTTTTTTTTGGTGTGTATTTTGTCTTTTTTCAATTTATGTGTTTCTTTTTCTTTTCTTTCTTTCTTTCTTTTGTTCTTGTTTTTCAGATAATTTTTTCTTTCAACTTTCCGGTAAAATAATTTTTCTCTGATATATTTTTACTTACATATTTCATTTATTATATTCTTAAATATTATTTTATTCATGAGAATATTTTAAGTATCTTTTGTGCTAATAGTTTTATCAAAAAAAAGAGGCCAGTGGAGTCAAATCCACCATATCTTAACTAATAAATGAATAGATGAGGTAATCACTGTTTATTTTTGTCGTTAAAAACGAACCGTTTTAGTGCCCCTTACTCCTTTTTGTTTTTCCTTCATTTTCTTTTACTTTTTAATTGCTTCAGCAATGTGCTACTATTTCAACACCGCAAAGCGATAAAGTCTCTTTCACAAAAATAGGACCCATGTTTTTTTTTTTTTTGATAAATGGGACCCAAGTTTCTTTTCTTTTTCTTTTTCTTTTTTTAATAAAAAGGATTAGAATGGTTCCATCATTTCTAAATTTTTAATTGCACAGATAAAAATCTTTCCCTCGCTTTTTTTTTTTTTTTTTGCCCCCCCCCCCCTTTTCTTTTCTTTGCTTGCTTTTGTCGTTTATGATTTGGTGTTTAAATTTATGTTTGTGTGTTTTTTTTTTTTTTTTTGCTTCCCGTTTCTTTCAATTTTTTTTTCCTTTTCTTTTCTTTCCCTACTCTTGTCGTTTGTGATTTGGTGTTTTATGTGTTTTTTTTTTTTTTTTTTTTTTTTGGCTTCCTTTTCTTTTCCTTTTAATTAGATATCTTTGTCATAATCTGCATTACACGAGTTTACATTGAAATCACCCTTCAGCCAAATCTCACACAATGCTGACACAATATACGCTATTGCAATTCTCTGGAGAATAAATAGGGCAATATCTGTTAATGATTTTGAGCTCGTCAAATACACATGCTACGCATGTGTATATGTGTATTTAACAACCAATATATATATATATAAATGTGTACCTTTCAAAAAAAATATATATATATATATATATATGTAAATGTGTATAATTTGTGGGGTAGGCATTTGAGGATGCATGGGGGAAAGCTTGTTCATCAACGGGAGAGACAGTTCTCGTGGTGCCACGAAGAAAATATGTATTGAAACCAATCAGATTCGAAGGGCCATGCAATTCCAGTAACCTGACCGTTGAGATTCAAGGAACTCTAGAAGCTTCTGATAGCCACTCAGACTACACTGAAAGAAACTGGATTCTCTTCCAGAGTGTCCAGAATCTCACCGTCCAAGGTGGTGGAACCATCCTTGGCCACGGCGACTGGTGGTGGCAACGTTCATGTAGAATTAACAAATCTCTCGTAAGTCATATATATATATATATATATACACATTTTTTTTCTCTGCACACGTATATATTGTTTCTTCTAGTATGGTTCAAATTAAAGGCTTTATATATATATAACTAACTCCTTTCTCCATGTTGACTAATTTTGCAGCCTTGCACTGAAGCACCAACGGTACGTTTCATGTTCTTAATTAATATTCATGATAAATTTTTATTTTATATAAGAGAAGATCGAACCTCCAACATCTTAATTCTTTTAATACTAGCTAACATTTATAGTTTTTTTTTCTTAAAAGATATTCATAGCAAATCTTATTCCTTCATACATAAATATATATATTCCTTAATATATATATTATATATATGTCTTAGGGGCGGCATATATATAAGTGAGTTAGAGCTAGCGTCCCCCATTCATATTTTAAGAAATTAATTTTTTTAACCTTAAAAATTTTGTAGAAATTTAGTTGTGTCTCTATTATGTACGAAAAATCTCAACTGTGTCCCAACTTATTTTGATATTTTAATTTTAATTTAAAAAATTCAATAAAATTTAGCACCCACTTTATAAGAAAATTTTTTTTAATGTATCTAGACTTGATAATTAAAAATATAAAATCAAGTAAGACTTGATAATAAAAAATATAAAATCAAGTAATTATTTACGAAAAAATCGTCTCTAATTTTTATAGCATTGTATGTGTTTTACAAATTAATGATTTGATGAACAATGTGTATATATGTGTGTATTGGCATGTAGGGGTTAACTTTCAATGAATGTGAGAATTTGGTGACGAGGGATTTGAGAGTACAAGATGCACCACAAATGCAAGTTGCTTTCGAGAGATGCAAGACTGTAAGAGCTTCCCATCTCACTGTGAGAGCACCAGGGAAGAGTCCCAACACCGATGGAATCCACGTCACTCATACTCAAGACATTGACATCTCAAACTCTGATGTAGGATCAGGTATATATTGATAATATGTATATCTATTTATTTACGCTCAAAAAATAAAAATAATTTATTTGAATTTCCCAATAAAATGCTTATATGTGTATATATATATATATGTATCTACTGTTCTAGGGGATGACTGTATTTCTATTGTGAGTGGGTCTCGAGCAGTCAGAGCAACAGACATTACATGTGGACCGGGTCATGGAATAAGGTAACTTATCTGTTTTTGTTCCCACTTGTTTTCATATTGCTCTAATTAAATAAAATAAATAAATAAATTATAACGTGTGTGTGTGCGTGTGTTTTTTTTTTTTTTTAAATAAGTCAGTATTGGTAGCTTAGGAGGTGGAAATGCAGAAGCCCACGTGTCAGATGTAATAGTCAATGGAGCAAGGTTTCATGAAACTACTAACGGAGTTAGAATCAAAACTTGGCAGGTATATTTTGATAAGTTTTATTTCAAATTCACGTTGAATATATATAAATATATATATATATTTTTTTCATGAATTTCTAACCAAATAATGTTTAATTTCACGCTGTGTGATATCTAAATGCAGGGAGGTTCGGGAAGTGCAAACAATATGACTTTCATGAACATTGAAATGGACAATGTGCAAAATCCCATCATTATAGATCAGAATTATTGCGCTCCCAAAAAAGGATGTGAAGAGCAGGTATAAAACTTTGTTTATTATTTTGTTAATAAGCTTCGTTATTAATTTTTAAAATATCAAGATCTATTTTAGTTAATTATTCTTTACAATTATCGACAGAACTCCGCGATTCAAGTGAGAGACATATGGTATCAGAACATCACGGGCACAAGTGCTACAAGAGTTGCCATAGAGTTCGATTGTAGCAACGCCGTTAAATGCGAGGGAATTGTGCTGCAAGATGTTAACCTGCGACAATATCGTTCAGGGGACGAGGTTCAAGCTTCATGTAAGAACGTTGAATTGACCCAAATCGGTGTTGTTACCCCACGGTGCCCCAATGCCCAACAAGGAAACCCGCCTTCGGCTCTTGCTCCACCACCCCCCCTTCAGTTCCTGCTCTCCCACCACCAACACCACCACCTTCGACTCCTAATCCACCACCACCACCACCACCCCACCACCTCCACCACCACCACCACCACCACCACAACCTTCAGCTCCAGCTCCACCACTCCCGCATTCGGCTCCTACTCTACCACCACCACCACCACTTTTGGCTCCTGCTCCACCACCACCACCACCTTCGACTCCTATTCCACCAACACCTTCAGCTCCAGCTCCACCACTCCCGCCTTCGGCTCCTACTCTACCACCACCACCACCACCTTCACCTTCGGCTCCTGCTCCACCACCCTTGCCTTCAACTCCAGTTTCACCACCCCCGCCTTCGGCTCCTACTCTACCACCACCGCCACCACCTTCACCTTCGGCTCCTGCTCCACCACCCTTGCCTTCAACTCCATTTTCACCACCCCGCCTTCGGCTCCTGCTCACCACCACCTCCACCACCACCTTCGGCTCCTGCTCCACCACCCAGTGATCATGATAAAAAAGGAAGGAACCACACTAGGCCTTCGGTTAAACGACAAGTGTTTAGTGTAGATAGCTTTGGAGCAAAAGGAAATGGAAACGACGACACGGAGGTGTGTAAAACTAGTAGACTTTGTTTTTGCATGATTTTTCTGATTGATGTCACTTAAAGAGAGAAAAAGGCGTGATAATGGGGCTTTAAAAATTTTCATGGATTTAGACAGCACGCAAAAAATTCATGTGTTTGGTTCTATTGATGTTCAAAAAAATTATTTAAAATTTTTTTTTTTTTCCTTGAATTATTGCAGGCGTTTAAGAATGCTTGGGAGAGAGCTTGTTCATCTAAGTATGAAGCAGTACTGGTGGTGCCACGTCAGAACTATCTTGTTAGACCAATCAGGTTCAATGGTCCATGCAAATCCAATCTCACAGTTCTGGTGAGCTAATTTAGTTACACAACAACATGTGTTTGATATAAATACGATAAATATTGATACACGTACCCAAGATTATAAGACATTTATAACCCTTGATTGTTGTGGTTTTCAGATTTATGGGAACCATCGAAGCATCAAATGATCGGTCAGATTACGATGAATTAGATAGGCACTGGCTCTTGTTCGACGGCGTCAACGATTTAGTAGTGAACGGCGGTGGAACAATTAATGGCAATGGAGATGTGTGGTGGAAGAACTCTTGCAAGATTAACAAATCACTTGTATGTTCGCATAGCGATTAATTTTTCGATCTATGTTTCCTGACTTCTGGTGTTTCTTTCTCTCCATACGTGGTCTAACCCTTTTGTTCTTTTTTACTAATCTGCAGCCTGCAAGGAAGCGCCAACGGTATATCTCCAACCATATTGCCCGCTTTAAGTACTTCAGATTTTGCTATATTTCTCTTGTTCATTCGTGTACTCTTGGTTGCAGGCACTGACCTTTCATCAATGCGAGAGACTGAGTGTCAAGAATCTCCGAATCAAAGACGCACAACAAGTTCACGTTTCATTCAAGCACTGCGTGCATGTGAACGCTTCCAATCTCTACATAACTTCACCGGGGAACAGTCCCAACACGGATGGAATTCATGTGACGGATACAGAAGACATTGGGATCTACCATTGTGCCATACAAACAGGTATGTGTAGATATCAACAATCATAGCGTACTTATAATAAGTCGCTTAATCAATAATGCTATAACATATGCATATCTGTATGCAAGATTTTTTAAGGCCTGTCTGCAAAGGAATGTCAATCAATCTTTCTTTTAATGTGTCCCTTAATAGGTGATGACTGCATTTCTATCGTGAGTGAAACGCATAAGTACGAGCAGGACATATATTGTGTGGACCGGGTCATGGAATCAGGTAAATTCGCATTCTATCTTATAGTTTTCCAGATGTTTGATGTCAATTTACTAATTTGTTTTTATTAATATTCATGTAGTATTGGTAGCTTGGGATATGGAAATTCTGAAGCCCATGTCTCAGATGTGATCGTAAAAGACGCCGCACTTTTTGGAACCATGAATGGAGTTAGAATCAAGACTTGGCAGGTAAAATTTAATTCTAAGCCAATTTGAAAATCTACTTATACAAATCAGTAAATCTTGTCTTTTTTTAACTCAATTTTCTGTGTTTTGTAAAATGCAGGGAGGTTCAGGGAGTGCAAGCAACATAAAGTTTGAAGACATTAAAATGGTAAATGTGCACAATCCAATTGTAATAGATCAAAACTACTGCGATCAGCAGAACTCTTGCAAAGAACAGGTACACGATTATGTACTTCAAAGTCAAAAATTTCAACCATTTATCAGCTTTATTAAAATAAGTATTAACTTGATTTTAAATATAATCAACAGGGCTCAGCGGTTCATGTGAGAGATGTGTTGTACCAGAACATCAAAGGTACAAGCGATTCTGATGTTGCCGTAAGGTTCGATTGCAGCGAGAGCTCGGCGTGCGAAGGGATTGTTATGAGAGATGTTGAGCTGCAAAGCATGAGAGGAGACAAGGTTGGAGCTTCATGCAATAACGTGAAATTCGCCGAGTTAGGTGGAGATGTTTCCCCAATGTGTCCTCGTTAATAAGAGGACATGGCTTATTAGGCCGCTTGTACTCGGGTTTAAATTCATTTTTCAAATTTAGACGTCAAATGAGAGCTCAGTTTTGATTTTAGTTTTGGTTTTTTGTTTGTTAGGATTTTCATCATTTTTTTCTTAGTTATTTAACTTTTATTCATTTGATTCGTTAACAAGTAAACATATAATAATTTGTTCTTTTTGCTTTTTTATATTTGTAGTAATTTTAGAACAAATAGTGTCATCGGATTGTTTCAAGTTCAGTCAATTCTTGCTCTTGTAAAACTAAAATGTGAAGTTACAGAATATGAAGAGCCCATTTGGTTCGTCTGTTAAATTGAAGTTTAGTTGAATTTTAAATAGCGCATTTGGTTATAAATAAATTTTTGGATTTGAATTAAAAAATGTAAAAACTTAAAATGTGTTCGGAAAAAAGATATCAATATAGATGTTTTATTCCTCTCAAAATTCTATACAATTTAAAATAATAATAATCTTTTCGAGTTGGAAAAACAAAGTTATGAACTTTTAAAATTTGTTTTTAATTTAGAGTTGAAAATGCAAATAGTAAAATTGAGTTTATTTTTACAGAAAAAAACAACAAATTTAAAATTATTTTATTAAAGCGAATGCGAACATTACTTTAATATCATTTTGTAGAGGTGGAAGTGTAATCAAAAGGATGCGTGGCTAAATATAATTTCAGTATCGTATTTATAAATATATAATCAAGTAGCGCATGAACAGAACCTATATATATATATATATATATATATATTTTTTTTTTTTTTCCTGTCAAAATATGTAGATTACACAAGTTGTTTTTGTCTCCTATAGTGCCTAAGAAAAACCAACTTTATTGATTTCCAAACATAAGATGACATGAGAAATATTCCACACCTAGACATGGGGGGAGAGAATTTTAAAGCTCTAACCAGAAAGTTTGCTCACATATATGGACAGTTATCTGAAGGGTTCAATGGGTGCAGATTCTTCAAGAAAAATGGCAGTCTCGAAACATTCTGCGGCTTCTAGTGCTGATGAAGCAGTACCCTTTGCTTCGTAGGATAAGCCTAGATTGTACCAGGCAGAATGGTTCATTCTATCAAGCCGTAGCGCCTCCATCAGAAAGCTTTGAACAACTGCTTGTGTTTGGTTGCCGAGTTTCCTGAGAACCATGGCTGCAGAGACCAAACTTGGAACATGAGTCGGGTCAATGTCTAAAGCGGTTAGAAAAGCTTTCAGAGCTTCTTTGTAGAGGCCTTTGGATTCGTATAGAAAACCTGTAAAACAATGTATGGTTAATTTTTTTTAAAAAAATCTGCTTATTCCTCTAATGATTGAATCAATCAAGTAAAAAAGAAAATCTAAATGTTTACCTGTAACATGCCACCGAACAGCCAAGTAAGAACCAATGGACTTGGATTTAGAAAGGCATAGCTCCGCATCATGCCACTGTGACAGATTTATATACATGTAAGCCAGGTCATGCCATACTTCCACTTCCAAACTTCTAGACGATCTTTGACCACTCTGAAATCAGGGGATACAAAACGAATTAGTTCTCGCCGTAAGAAGCAAATATTGCAAGACTTTTTTCCCCCCCTTAACTTAATCAGATAAAGCAGAAACAAATTATATGAAAAACCTTATATGACTTCTTCGCAGAACTAAGATTTTTGTTCTGAACTTGAAGAACGGCAAGAAGTCGAGTGTATGTCTCAATGGCCCTTCTCAAATGACCCTGAGCAATGTGAAGTTTGGCTTTGGTTCGCAACAGTTCTCCTTGATCCCATTTCCCTGTCTGATCCAAAGCAGCATCTATGACTGTCTCAGCGTCCACAAACAGTCTCTGAGCTGATAATATCCGTGCCAACAGTAACCAACCCTTTACGCTAGATCCACCTTCCTGTTTAAGCATGCTCTTTGCATAAAAAAGAGCAGCATTTAACTTCCTTTGCTCAGCATTTTCTAGGCTGAGATGGTAAAGAATAACAGGATCACTCATTCTTGTCAGTTTCCCAGCAGTGTCAAGAATCCGAAGTGCCTCAGATTGTTTTGATACCCTCTCAGTATCCGTAACAGCTGCTTTAGACTGTGATGAAAGAGAAATACCTAATAGATAATTGGCAGTACTTTCCAACTGATCACATTTACCATCCAAACTTTCCAGGGCATGGCGAGCAAAACGTACCCCCTCCTCTGCAAGATTTGGGTCTTCCCCAGATATCTTTGAGGCCATAAGTAGAGCTGAAGTTCGGTTCAGATCCTCCCTATTACTAAACAATTTCTTCAATAGATTCAAAGCAACAAAGTCCTCGCCTGCTCCGTAATAACAAAGAGCTAGTGTGTAATACCTTTCCTTTCGATCGATCACACCTGGGAGCAGTTCTTCTACTTGATTAGCCAAAGCTCTGGTATCCCCGGAGATAGATAGAGCAAACGAAAGGTGGTCCAAAATTGATGGATCCCATTCAATTCTCTTCAGAGAGACTTTTCTCAGTAGTATCATAAAGAGAAGTATAGCCTCTTCTAAATTGTTTCTAGGTACAAATGAACTGTCCATTTGGGAACGGAGGTTTGGGGGGCTTGCTTCACCTCCGCTGTACAGAAGAAAAATGGCAAACTCTTTCTGGATCCGGGCAGTCGTTTCGGGATCAAGGTTCCAAGGGTGGAGTAGAGCCTGTCGGTATGACAAGATCGCTTCATTTGGACAATCAGCGAGTTTCCATAATTCTGGGAGCAACTCGACAGCCTTAGTAAGAGTCTCCTGCAATTTACAATCAGCACTGAGGTATTCAGGCAAGCCTTCTGGCAATGAGGACTCAACTATGTCCAGAATAACTTTGCAAGATTCGGCAGCTTCTGCAGAAAATGGTTGGAAATATACACTATTAGCTGCAAGAGTAGTTTAATTATGATGAAAAGCTCATGAACTATTTCACTTTTTTTTTTAATTTCCCCTCTGTGAACAGGGATGATCTGATTCAAACCGTAAAAATCAAAGTTAGTATATAATGTAACAAAACAACTTATTCTTATTGCAGGACCTTTAAGCGATGTTCCTTGTGCTTATAAAAAAAAAAAAAAGCAAGAAAAGGTTGGATTATTTGAAACATACACGTATTTTAAAAACTAAATATAATTTGACTTAGAAACAAAAGGCAATTTCAAAGAACATGTTGTGTGAGTTATGACATAAGTCATAAAGTCGCATCTTGTAAAACAAACTGGGCCGAAAGATTATGAATATGTGCAATCACCTCTTATAATTCCAAGAATTTGAACCGAAGATAGGAACAGTATTAACAGGGGGCAAAAACTACCTTTAAACCTCCCAAGAGCCTGCAATGATTTTGATTTGAGAAAGATAGCCTCCAAAATTAAACTGACAGCATGTATAGACAGTGGTGGGGTTGCAAAATTTTGAGAGCTTCTCCTACGTTGTTCACTTCTTCTAGTGAGGGAGGATTTTATCTTGGGAGCCACGGTAGAAATGTCTATCCCCTCAAATACATGTAACGCAGCTTCCACATTTCCTTTCTGATACTCGTATCTTCCTAACAATGCTCTTGCTTCCTGCAAATTGCAAACACCATCATGAGAATCCATTGCCACAATTTGAGATAGTCAAGAGAAGAACTCAAAGAAACATGTGTCTGCTAAGTTAGTTGAGACAGAAATGATAAGAAGAAGAATGAATGGCGAGTCAATCACATAAAAATACATGAGAAACTAGCAGTACCTGTAATACAACAATTATCATGCAAATATGGAATCCTAACAACCAAGGCCAACCGTTAGAAGACTGATATTACAAAAGAAAGTAAAGCAGCTTCATTTGGATTTTGACAAATAGTTTTCACATGTGATTTTTTTAGCTGCATTTTAACTCAGTCCATATTCCTACCTGATGCCTCTTACCGTCAGGACTGAGGGTATGCAAGATACCAAGTAAATGAATTGCACAGTGCGCTACGATCTAAAAGCAACACGGGACTCAACGAAGGTGAAATGATCAAGTATGTCCAATTGCTTTGTTATTGTTAAATTTTCACATATCAAACAAGAAATTCCATCAACTCTGTCAACTCTATCATTAAAAATATGAAACATTAAAATGGCTTGTATCTTCATCGTGACTACATAGTGAGAACTGAGAAGAATAAATTCTCTAGGCTTCTAAATATAAATCATCTAGGAATATAAGGAGAATGAAGCAACAAACCTCGTAGTTCAAGCAACCACTCTCGCGCAGGGACAATTCAGCTTCTTCAATATTACCGGTGTCTGGTTTCTTGGCGAGCTCTGCAGCTCGGGAAAAGATCTCGCTTCCATGATCATTAATTGCCAGAGATTCAGACGAAGGGACCATTTCATTTGTGGCTCTCAACTGCTCTCCAGAGCAGAGACAATTCATTATCTTCTGAAAGTTCCTCCTTATATCACTTCTCCTCCTTCCCCTTGCAACCCT
Organism: Ficus microcarpa; assembly: GCA_025413485.1. Taxonomy (NCBI): domain Eukaryota; kingdom Viridiplantae; phylum Streptophyta; class Magnoliopsida; order Rosales; family Moraceae; genus Ficus; species Ficus microcarpa. Next base: position 4,531,198 of record CM046384.1, on the reverse strand, counting down.
ATTCTTCCTCATGTTGCCTCACGAGACCCCAAAACCTTAACCACCAAAAATCACCGACACCAATGAATTAGAGCCCTTTTTAGAGGAATCTAATAAATCCCACTGAAAAAATTCACAAATAATACTCCTAAGATCACAAGAAGTAAAGTTAAGACATTTACACAAGACAACAAGAACAATGAAGATCAAAATTTTCATGCAAATGAAAATCCAATCCCAACTCCAGAAAACGAACAGGAAGCACAATTAACATATAAAAAAACAAGAAAGACAGACATATGACTCTGTCAGAAAACAAGTCCACTGAAAATTCTTAAGATCACATGGAATAAAGTTGAAACATTCACACCAAAAAAAAAAAAAAAAACCAAGAACAACGAAGATCAAAATAATAATGCAATTGAAAATCCAATCCCAACTCCAGAAAACAAATAGGAAGCAAAAATAACATCAAACCAAACAAAACAACAAACAGAAACATTTGAATTTGGTCACAAACATTGTCGACCCAAAACCTAACTCCAACTCAGAATCACAATTCTCCTTTAAAAACCAGATACCCATGAATATTTCCAAAACCCCACGTCAGAAATCCAACAAACACGAACCAATTTCAAACCCACCTCGTCTATAACAATTAACCAAAAAATAAAATCTAAGCCAAGTGACAATTCAGGACCAAGAAACCGACAGACTAACCAACAACAGACTAAATAAGCAATCAAAAGCACTCACCTTTTGTTTTTCCGAAGAGAAAAGAACACGTTGAGTGCCCACAAGGCATCAACAGGAATTCCCATACTCCTGTTTTTTTTTTTTTTTTCCTTTTTTTCAATCAAACTTTTTCCTTTTACCGGAATCGTTGAACCGGTCCAAGTTTCTCGGTTGCCCTTTTCCTTTTTTCCCTTCCTTTCCCTTTCTTTTGCTTTGTCGATTAGGATGACAAACTGGGCTCGTGCGAACTTTCTGAAAGGAAAATCGTGAAGAAGAAGATATTCGAGAGACGGAGGGGTGTTTTTGCAAGAAGAAATTTCCGCTTGGGGCCCACTCGTAATTTTCTATTTACTGTCACCACGTAGGCTAAGGACAACTCAGTGCCACGTGGAAGGCGTTTCGTAAGTTTTCTGCTTACCGTTAAACCGGTTTTTTTAACTACACCTTTCATAGAACCGACAAAATTCCTTACTGTTATTTTTTGGTTGTCTTCTTTCAGTTTTTTTTTTTTTTTTTTCGTTTGTTTTAATATTCATTTTGTTTTATTTTTTTTATACGTGAAACATGTGTGAATAACGCATGTGCATAAAACAACTTTCCTTTCTTTATTAATTTTATGTTCACCCTTTAGTTGTCCATTGATTTTTTTTTTTTTTAAGTGAGACTTTGACACTAACCGAATTGTTTGTTGATAGCTTGTACCTCTTATTTTACAAGGATTAAACAACGATAAAAGTTTTCAACCTCGTGAAAAGAAGGAATATTAATTATAGATATAATCTAATGATAATTTTACATCTTAACCCCAGATTGATTTGATAGTTAGAGATAAAATTTTTAAGTTATAATTAAATGACTTTTTAAAAACTAATTATAATTTTTTTTAACTTTTCAAAAAAAAAAAACTTCAAAAAAAGACAAAAATTAAAATGAAAATTTCGAGTTGGAAGAAAGTAATATAAACGGGCCTTTACTTTATCAAAAGATACAGAATTTAAATCCGTCGTCTTACATATATTTCACTATTTTAAAATATGTCATTTATCTTTGAAATAAAATTGTAAAAATGTTATTTGCTATTTTCTCCAAATTTTAGCTTCTTTTTTTTTTTTTAACTTTTTTTTTCCTTTCCGATTTAGTCCATGAGTTTCTAAACCACTAATAGTTGAGGTTGGTCCTCCCTCCACGTATCAAGTTGAATAGAACTACTTAACCATCAACATTAGTGGCCGATCAAAGGGATGCTACGCCAAAGATTCGCGTAGCCGGTGGGGCTTGAATGATTGAGGAAATCAAACGGTGACGAGTGGATGGATTGACACGAGGCGAGTGCAATGAAGTATTTAGTTAGCTCAATGTGTTATGGTAACTTGAATGAAGTGAGTCACTTATTTGATTCACTGGAGAAAAATAACTCACATTAATTATTTCAGTTGATTTAATTAAGTAAATTCGAAATTTACGTTATCACAAATTATTTGTTTCTGGAAATTTTTAGTCAACAACAACTAAGCAAATCGATAAGAAACTGATTCTTACTGAACTTTTACTTGACTTGTCTCAAAAGATAAGATACCCTAAACGCATCTATGATTGTTGATGCAGACATTAGGGTTGATAAATGTGAAAAATGTTGCAGTTCACTTTTTAGTCAAGTCAAGTTTTAGTAACTAAGCTAACCAACAGTTGAGGCTGGGTCATTCACATAAAGAAGATTGCCCCCCAACCCCACAACATGGAATGGAAGCCTCATGTAGCCATAACTCACACGAAAAGACAATCAGTTTCAGCCATATATTTCATTGTCTACCATAATGGTCAGCTTTAATCATTTTCAAAAAGTAAGTACATGTTTGATGTAATAACTCTAACCTAAAAGATTCAACTCGATTTTATTTTTTTCTCCAAAAAGTCAACTAAGCTTTTTGATCCGTTTCTGAAAAATCAAATAATTCTAATTCAAAATTTTCAACTCAAATATGTCAACCAAACTCATGCTAAATTTTTTAATCCAATAATTGTGGTTTTTAGCTCCTGTCTTCTATGAACTTCTCAAATTTGACATTTTCTGATTGAGAGAGAGAGACAGTTCCATTCATAGTTGAGTCCCTTTATTAACAAAAAAATTCCATAAAATTCAAACATGAGTAATGTTTGGGACACAAACTTCAATATTAACTTTTCAAATATCAACTTATATATTATATTTTTATTAGTAAATGCAATCAATTGATATGATAATACTTTAAACACTTATTAATAAGAAACTGATAATTTATATACCATATCAGTTAGTACTCAAAAGTTGATATCAAAATTGATGTTCTTAGCATTTTTCTTCAAACATTTGTTAGCAATCAGAGTTAATTATCACAGTTTAAAAAAATTTAAATACAAGAGAACATATAAATACTAAAAAGCCTTTTTTTTTTTTAAATTTTATTTGGAGAAGTTTGTAACAGGGTATTAAAAAAAAAAAAAAACTTACCGGTCACGTGTAACAGTGTACTTGTAAGGCATCAAATTTCTACTAAATTACATGAATTTTATTAAAAATAAGGGTCGTTTGGTGAATGAGTTTGAGTTTGAAATTTTAAATTTCAATAGTAATTTTTGTTGATTTTTTAGAAAAGATAAAAAACTTTTCAGAAAAAATAAAAAAATTTTCAAAAAAAAGATAAAAATTAATATGAAAATTTTGAGTTTGAACTCACGAAACAAGGCCTAAATTTTAATCGCATAATAATATTAAGATCTGACATAAGATACGTCGGAAGGGGTGTGAAAGGCCCAAAAACAAAATCTTGGTTTGCCCCAAGAAATGGGTTTTAACAAAGCCCGATTTTGTGATGGACCAAATATGCCGATCAAAATGCCAGTTCTCTCCGTATGTGCTTGGTCTTGCTATGTACACTTTCTTTAACGAGATTACTGTAAAGTAGTGATGATGATAAATAGCATAAATTTTTTTTGGCTGATAATAAATATCATGTTCACGATTAATGATATATTTACGAAATATTATTTGTGACAAAATTTTCTTAAAAATATTTATGTGAGGTATATTTGTGATAAAATTATCTTAAAAATTATCGTAAATAAACAATTTACTCTAAGCATCTTTAAAGAATGACCTGCTTGCTATAATTTTTTCAAATTTAAAAATCATTATGTTGGAACAACACATAAATTTAATGTTAGACCAATATATCATAAAAATAAAAATAAAAATAAAATTTATATCATGTTAATCAGGAGAAGAAAATTTTGTATTATGTTAATCAATTAACGAAAAAATGTGATTATTTAGATAATTTTCTCAAAAATATTTTTATAGATTCATTGTTCGGTGGTTGAGCCCCAACCTCCGTGTCAAGTACTAAAGTGACAAGTCTTGTGGTCAACCAATAATTAACTCTAATCTCCTCTACAAATTACATGGAGGCAAAAAAATGAAAAAAAAAAAAAATATGACAATAACCTCTCAAATAGAAATATATATATTTTTTAACCATTATTTAATTATTATTTTGATTTTTAAACCTTTATATTTATAAAATATTGTAATTGGAAATAAAAAAATTTATTATAACTTGGATAATAATACAGAGATGTGCTGATTGAGGAGCAAATATGAGACTTACCAGGTGGAATTAATAATTAAATGAAATTGGAGTTAGAAAAAAAAAATACCATCAGAATCCGATCCGTTGTCAAATAACATTCTTCTTAATATTGAATTATGATTCTTTTTAAATCAGGTTATTAGGCTAATAAGGAACTCCAATTTTTAATAGGAAACAAAAAAAAAAAATCTTAATTACTTTGAGGAAAAAAAACCCTCTACCAAAGTACTGATAGTGGATCTGAAAATTGAGGATTCCATATTTCGGTTTTGCTGATTCTATTATTTGTTATTTTGTTTCGTTCAACCGCTGAGTTAAATTTTTTTAATCAAAGGGTAATTTTGTCATTGAGCACGTGGTATTCCTGTAATTTTGTTGAATACCAGGGGTAATCAGCCAATCCCGGATCTATAAAAGAAAGACGACCCCCACAGCTTCCCATTCTTCCACAAGTTTGTACTTCTCCGTTCTCTCTCTCTCTCTCTCTCTCTCTCCTCTTTGTGTAAAATTTCTGGAGAGGTTTCTCCAGATTTCAAATTTCTTGTTTCCTCTCACTTCCTTCTTTTTTTTTTTCAAATTTTTTAAAATTTTTTTAAGAAAAATATTATTCTGTCGCTCTCTTTTTTTTTTTTTAACTAAATCTTGGAAGTAATTTTTATTTTCCTTTTTCTACCAAACGTCCCTTTGCCTTAGGCCTCTGGCTTAAAAAGGAATCTTTTCTTTTTTATTTATTTATTTATTTCTTTTTCTTTTTTTCTTTTTTCTTCCATCGGATTGGATTTGTGGCGGATTTTTATTTAATTCGCTGTTTGCTGACGTGGCACGCACAAAGAAATGAGTACAAAAACGATGCGACTGCCACCCCGTCGGGTACTAACGCCGTCAAACAAGCGCAAGAGGAAGAAGACGGCACACTTGACGCCGTCCAACCGACAACGACAAAGAAGCCGAAGCCGGCTGAGTCTCAAGCCGGCTCGCAGAAGGAGCCCAACCGCCGCCTCATCTTCATCCAACCAGCTCCTGGCTGGGTACTTGGCTCACGAGTTCCTCACCAAGGGAACTCTGTTCGGCCAGCCGTTTGACGCCGCGCGAGCTGAGTCGTCATCATCGTCGTCATCGTCATCATCGGCTGGTGAAGAGGAAGCCGAGAAGATAGGTAGAGCCGAGCCGGGCGGGGAGAGTCTGGAGAGATACGTGGCGGTAGCTGATTTGTTGGGCTCAGATGGGGCCCACTTGTCTGGCGTTTTCAACCCTACACAGCTAGCTCGCCTTCTACAGTTGTAATGGTAGTGGAAATCTGTTAGAACACGTGTACTGATCCTCTTGGGGATCCCGTTTTGCTCCAAACTGAAAAAAAATTGTACAGAATTTTCTCTCTCTTTTCTGACTCTCTTTTTGTAATTTGCTTCTTTATTTCCTTTTTTCCGAGGGATTTTTTTTTTTTTTGCCTGTTAGACTTAACAAATTTCCTCTCATTTCACGATTTAATTCTGCGTTATTACTTTTTTTTTGTGCTATTATTATGAGTTTTTTACAGATCTGTTTGTCTAAAATTTATGTTCTTTTTAGTTTTTTATTTTATTTTTTTTATGGAATCTGGTGTTGATTGTATATTATCTCACATAATAGTATGCAAAAAGTAAGATGAACTACATAAAATCTGATGATCCGATCATGAGAGGTTATTTGCCTTTTTGATATAGTGAATTTAGAAACACGTTAATTAGGATTTAGTCTTAGAAATTCAAGATTAATTCGCATGTAACTTGTTGAGGGTTGACTTTTTTTTTTTAAGGGAAATTGACTTGTTTTTTTTATTTCATTAAACTCGCCTTCATAATTTAATTCTTTGATTTTGATTTGTGAGGGGATTTCAATCTTTTCCAAACGTCGACTGCAACCCTAATTATGTTATTATTTCTGAACTAATCCTTCTTAATTGAAAGGATAACAACTGTCCGCATCTTATATATATATATATATATATATATATATATATTTTTTTTTTTTCCCCTCTTTATGGCTATCTTAATATTCGGCAATCTTGCTATTATAAAAGAAGATCCAAAGATCTATCTTTGTAGTAGAATCTGTTCTTTTCTCTTTTCATCAATTTTGTAGATTCATAGCACATGTTATTAAACCAGAAAGTTAAATAATACATGTTCAACCAATGAACCAAGGAATTCGGAACATTTGGAGTACCCAAAATATCAAAATCCATTACACTTAAAGTTTGTCACACTAAGAGTTCGTTTGGTGATTCATTTTATCTCCAATTAAAATGTACCTTTTTATCTCAATTTTTGTTTTTTCTGAAAAAGTTTTTGTCTTTTCTGAAAAATAAACAAAAATTTTTAACTCAAATTTAAAATTGTCAAACTCAACTCATTCACCAAACGAATCCTAAAAACACCATTGGTCCGAACTCTATTAGTCTGATCAAGAGGCATTTCTTCATTATTTTGAGACATTTAACGTCCGTCCATAATTAATGTACATTGAACGGTTAAAAAAATAAACTAATTTATTGTCTTAAAGAGAGGATAAATTCTCAAATATAATGAAGAATTAAACTCCCTTGTTCTTACTGTATAATAAATCTCTTTGAATTTTAAACACAAAACCTTAAGGCTCTACACCGGCACTCCAGTTTTTACTTATTTGTTTTTATTATTATTATTATTTTTTGGTTTAACATTCTTGATTATTTGTTTGTTTAATATTAATTTTTTGCTCAAAAACATTCATTTGGTGTTGAAAAATAAATTTATACTCACGCTCACTTTAATTTAGACAAATTTTATTTATGTTCCTTTCATCTATTTAAACGTATAATTATTTTTTGTCATCAATAAAAAAATCAATAAAATCCATATATATCTATATCCTATTATCTTTTTATGGCGATAAGTTTGCTTCGCTTTGTTGCGGTAATTTATTAAAGTTCATCATTTTTTCATGTTTTCTTGTGATTTCCTATCAAATTAGTAACTTCCAATGGTTATGTGAGCGAAATTCACAAAAGGTTTGTCATATCAATAGAAAAATATCTTGCATTATTGGTGAATGAAGTTTTTTAAAAGCTATAGATTTATTTATCGTATAATTTGATTTTATCTCCTTGTTATAGTGACGGAAGAGCATGCGGAGAAATCTTCCATATTCTTTCGTTTAAGCAATAGTTTGACTTTGACGTTTTTTGTAATGGTTTTTTACTGAATTGATGTTGCCTTTTCTTGACAGCTACAATGAAAAATAGTGTCTTTATTCGAACCATAAAAATAACTGAGTGGGAAATTTTATGGCATGCCCAAAAAAAAAAAAAAAAAAAAACTAAAAGTGATTCGCGAGTTCAAACTCAAAATTTTCAACTCAATTTTTGTCTTTTTCTGAAAAATTTTTTTGTCTTTTCTGAAAAAGTCAACAAAAATGACTATTGAAACTTAAAAATCTTAACTCAAACTCAAACTCAAACACCAAACACCCCCGTAACGTATAATTTTCAACCGTAAGATTTTCATGAAATTCATTAAACATTTATTTTCGCTTTAGCCGCATTTATGATTCACTTTAATCTGAAGACAATAGTTTTCTTTTTTTTTTTTTTTTCCCTCCTTCAATATCCACCAAAAAAAAAAAGAAGCTAATTTATGCTAATTGAAAGCCAACAATATTGGTTGGATACTTGGACTGACATCTTGCCACTTTGAACATTGAAATCGACGCCATAAAAGGTGTCACATAAAAAAAAAAAAAAAAAAACGACATGTCATTTTCAAGTTTCAACACAAAGTTGAAGCTAATCTTGCACAAACGACATATCTGTATTCTCCATAAAAGACCATGATCAAATTCGAACGACATGCGGATTACATTAAAGACAAATGTAGAATAAAGAGCTGCACTTTTTTCAAACTATCATAAACATTAAACGACAACAAAACAGACTTTCTTAGAGATCCCCAACGACTAATCCTCGCATGAATTGATAAGAAAAAACTAGGGTCGTTTCTCACATACATGGCATGATAACACAGAATTTTTCTACCCAACGCCTGCGTACTTGAATCCAACAGCAGCTTACTTGACATGAAACCGTTACAAACTGTTTGTGTCGAAATCTGATCAAACAACAAATAATAAGAGTCTGTTTGATAAATGAGTTTGAGTTGAAAATTTTTATTGACTTTTCAGAAAAAATAAAAACTTGTTCAGAAAAAAACAAAAATTTTTTTTTTAGAAAAAGATAAAAACTGAAATTAAAAAATATAGTTTGAATTAAAACCCTAAACGAGGCATAAATATTAAGTTTTATTGGAATTACTGAAATCTAGAGTTACAAGAATCTAATTCTCTTAACAAAAGTTTAAATCAAGAATCTAATTCTCTGAATAAAAGCTTAAAACCTCTCTATTTCTCAAGTGATTTCACAAACATACCAATCTTAAAACCGCATCCTTATTTATAGTTTTTTCTTGGATGACTTGAGGGTTACCATCATTGTTTCAGATGCTATGCTCTTGTTAATTCATCTAATGACGTGGCTTCCTTATTTATTCACACTGATGTGGACCTTGTCTAATTCTCACCCCTCTTCTCGCTTCATGCGGACGTGGCTTTTATACAAATCCTTAGTGAACGGCGTCGTTCTTCCAATACACTAAACGTGGTGTCGTATCTGAACTTCCTGTCCACAAAAACACATCTCCTTAATTACATTTTCACCATCACAAACTTCAAATTTGAAATCATGTGTCGTTTCTATTCAAACGACAAAAAGCTTTTTAAAAAGCAAAATAACTTTGTCCTGGTTTGAAAAAGAGAGCATGCCATGTTTTGTGTTGTTTTGCTTGTTTGTTTGTTTGTTTCAATCCCTCTCCCATAGTGACAAAGTTTCTTCAACAATAATTTTTTGAACGACAAATTTGGTCTGTGAACATGATTATTTGTCTTATGATCTTGTCGTGCTAGCAATCATTTTTTCCGCCTAACTCACATTGACAAAGTTTCTTCAACGAATAACAGAATTATTAAAAAAAAAAAAATCGACATTTTAGGTCACTCAAGTTTTAAGTGAACTACTTCTTGTTTTACAACATATTTATACCATAAATCTATTTAAATTAATTTTTTAATGACAATAATGGCAAAATCATTAATTTAAGTTTAAAACAAATTAAACTCTCGTTTGGTTCACCATTCAACTCAAAATTTTCATATCAGTTTTTTTTTTTTTCTGAAAAAGTTTTTTGTCTTCTTCTGAAAAGTTAATAAAAATTATTATTAAAATTTAAAATTTCTAACTCAAACTAGTGAATCAAACGAGGCCTATGTCTGCACGTGATTGAAGAGCGAAATGCATGTGATTGAAAAGCGAAAATGTGATTTGATTTCAAGAAGTCTCTAATCCCTAAGAAAGTCTATGACCTAGGAGGCATCGAACAAGTAAAGTCACACGCTATTATGGACTTTCTTGTAAGAGAAGGTGATATATCACAGATTAAAATTAATTAATCATAATCATAGACGGATATCAATCATGATTGACTATTCTAAAAAAACTATAATTTGCTTAATTCAACAAGAATATTGATATTTAAAAAAAAAAAAAACATGTAAAAATTTTTTTTTTCCCCCACGTATCTCTACTTTTGAGAGCACAGCTAGTACTCTTGTACGTTTAAACTTTAAAGGCACATGTATTCATAAATTTATGAACGTAACCGCTGTCTACAAATAAAAGCAGGCATACGCATTTTGTCAAACACCTGGTGTTGCTAACTGATTCCCGCGCTTGTGCGGCAAACCAAAAATGTCACTTCTCCTTCAAACCTCCATCATTCCCAGAATCAACATCCACCTCGGACATCGTACTCCCGCCGTTAAATCTCTTCCTCTCCTCGTACTTTCAAGAAAATCCGATTCCGATTCCGAACCCGACTTCAAGCTCAACTCGGCTCATAAACCCAAACCCAAACCCAAACCCAAACCCAGAACAAGAAACCGTCGCCAGAATACCGAACCGTCTCAGAACGACGGCGAAGTCCCGACCACAATCCCGAGAAAGCCGCGGCGCGGTCGGAGAAGCGAGGCCGCCGCGGTGGAAGACTACGTGAGGGACACGCTGGAACGGACGTTCGCGTCAATCAGAGAGCAGAGCGCGGCAGTGTTCGAGAATAAGGGAAATGTGATGAAAGAGAGAGCAGAGGACGAGGACGAGGACGAGGACGAATCTGAATCGGAATCGGAATCTGAGATTAGTGACGATGAAGAGGACGGCGAGGTCGCCGGTGAGAAGAAGAAGAAGAAGGGAATGCTGGTGGAGGAGGAGAGTCGGGATTGGCCGTTGGACGCCGACGTGGGATGGGGAATTAGGGCGTCGGAGTATTTCGAGAAGCATCCGATAAAGAACGTGGCCGGGGAAGACGGGGTGGAGATTGATTGGGAAGGAGAGATTGACGATAACTGGGTGAAGGAGATTAACTGTTTGGAGTGGGAAAGCTTTGCTTTTCATCCGAGCCCGCTCGTCGTTCTTGTTTTCGAAAGATACAACAGGTATGAACGGATTGATTTCTCTGATTTTGTTATGATTTTTCTGGTCTGCGTATCTTAACATTGCGTGTTGTTTTGTAATCAATTGAAGTCCTTACTATGGCTCAAATGGAGAAGGTCTTGTAGTTGTAGTTTAGCTTTTTCGCTTGTTTTTGTTGTACGCGACACAGAATGAGCTAGACATGATTCGATTTTAAGATTTGAAGTGACGAAGAAACGATTCCGATATGTTTGAAGTAGAACTTCTGTTGAATTCTTGTGTGTGTTTGTGCTAGATTGCACATTTTCTGATACGGATGAAATCCGTCACAACAGTGTTGTAAGGTTTTGTGTCAAAATCTTGTGTCTGGCCCGAGCTTTGTAACATTGCGTGCTATTTTGTAATCAGTTGAAGTCCTTCACATGGCTCAAATGGACGAGACTTGTAGTCGTTGTTTAGTTTTGTTTTTGTTGTATGCGTCACAGAACGAGCTAGATAGGATTCTACGTTACTTGATTTTGAGAATCTGAAGAGACAAATAAACTATTCCAATTGCAAGTTGTTTGGAAGTTTCTGTGATGGCTTTTAGGAGAGTTGAAGTGCATGCATGAGCATGACACACTTTAATCTGCCAATCCGCAAAAGAAAAGCATTGAGAAGCTTCTACTTCAGTTCAGATTCTAGACAAAGTTTCTAATAGCATGTATTTTGTTGTACCATTTACAGGGCAACTGACAATTGGAAGACTTTAAAAGAGCTAGAAAAGGCTGTTAAGGTTTATTGGGATGCCAAAGATCGATTGCCTCCTCGGGTATATAAAATTTTGTTCCTACATGACTTCAATAAATTTTTGCCTATGTTTCAGAAGAAACAGTTAAAGCCCGTATCTAATGAAACTTCTAGGTTTAAGCAAATGTATTTTCAGATTTATTCATTGATGCTAACAGCTTCAAACTTTTGTTATGATAGTCGGTCAAGATAGATATCAACATTGAGAGGGATTTGGCATATGCTCTTAAAGTAAAAGAAGGCCCTCAGATTTTATTTTTACGAGGAAACAGGATCCTATACAGGGAAAAAGGTGAGAGCTATCTCATTCACGTTCCAGTATTACCGTAAATGACCTGTTGAAGCTCCTTCTTTTCCTTGATGCTGTGTAACGGTTTCGTTTTGCAGAGTTTCGAACAGCTGATGAATTAGTTCATATGATTGCACACTTCTATTACAATGCAAAGAGACCATCCTGGATTGATGTGTCGGCTTTATCTCGACCTTATTACTAGCATATTAGTAGTGCTTAATTGAAGCTTCTGAGGTATACTTTTCCGTTATCTCTTTTTCACTTTCACTATATTAAGCTTAAGATCGGGTCCTGAAAAGCATAATGACAGTTCAAGAGGAATGACTTAGGTAGCAAAACGAATAATAGAAAGATGATTTTCCAACTATTTTGTAAGAAAGATGCTTCGTTTCCAAGCTTCTTTTCACGGACTAATGGTGGGATGTAGAAAAGAAAATTTTTTAGGTGTTCTCGCTCCTAAATGAGACTCTCCCTCAACGTAGCTGCTGAAACACTTTGGAATGTATTACAAGTAAAATTTTGTTGTGTGAAGTTCGTTGGCAGTTGAAAATGGAGAATTCTCTGAGGGAAACCGTTGCACTAGAGTCTGATGTCGCGGAACCTATCCAGGGGGCCGACTGTCTTAGCAGCAAGGCATAGAGAACTATAAAAGCGGTTGACGATACTGTAGAACAAACCGACTCAATGTTGGTATTGATTGTGCGTTGGCGAACGACCATCCATAAGAATCATCCAGGAGTGCATGTATTTGTCTGTACCAACTACCAGCCAAACATGTATAAATTGAACCAGATGTAAAAACAGTATCCTAGTATTGCAACATTGAAATTCCTATAAGTTTCTCTGATAATAGCACTTTCTTTCTCATACGCAAGTTCTGTGAATATCGTGTTCGTCACTATCATAAGGAGGAAGTGAGACCGTGAGAGGAAGAGAAAATAAACGATGAAGCAAAAAGTGAGAGGAAAACTTCAAAAATATAAAATAAAATAAAATAAAAACCGGAAAAATAAGAGAAAAACAACAAGGACAAAGCACAACATGAAGCTGCGTGATTTTTCTTTCAGCAAAAAAAGAGAGAAAAAAGTTGCATGACTTTCTTTTAATACCGTTTTTGTCGAATTTAAACCATTCGACGATGGGATTTCATTAAATAAACAAATTAATTGAATCCGTAACGGGTATTATTTGATGGGTCTCATGAAACAGTTTGTCTGATCATGATCGCCCGACTATCTGACTCAAATTCACAAGTAAATACATTAATATTTCAAATTTTCAAATGCTGTCATTTTTCACATTTTCAAATGTTGTCGTTTTTCACATTTGATGTCGTTTCCTAGTGTCACCGTCGATTTTCCATTCGTTGTCGTTTCATCATGGATGTCGTTCTATAATATACTTATAATTTTTTTTTTTGTCGTTCTCTACTTATCATCGTTTTTAATGTCATCTGGTCACGTTTGATATTTTTGCTCCGACACACAGTCGTTTTCCATTTTGTTGTCGTTTCTATAATTGATGTCGTTCCTTATACTTATCCATTTTGTTGTCGTGTATTAAATGTCGTTTTCCTTTGCAATCTCCTACTACTGATGTCTTTTTATGTTGTCATCGTTTATTTCTTCGTTTCATTTCTCCCGTTTTGCCGTTTCCATGTTTTGTCGTTTGCCATTTCATGTTGCTCTTGTTTTTTATCTATTGATGTCGTTTTCCAGGTTATTGTCGCCTTTACGATAATGTCATTGTTTGATCCATTCTTTTTTTTTTTTTTTTTTTTTAAATCAAAATGTTATCGCCCTATAAATGACGTCATATTTTGAACTTGCTGTCTTTTAAATAACTAAACTGATTATCTTTTCGTGTATATAGAATCTCACATTTCAGTTGATGTCGTTTTATCATTTGACGTTATTGTAACATTGTTGTATCATGTAGATGCTATGTCGTTTTTCAAGTTACTGTCTTTTTAATGTTGTTGTCGTGTCTATGATCGCATTGTTAGGTTAATGTCATTAAATGATGTCCTTTTACATTTATCCAAAAAAAGAAAAAAATGATGCCCTTTTATGCTACTGTGGGTTTTATGCTTTTTGATATTTTGATATTGCTGTCGTTATTTTAAAGAAAGTATTCCATGTCCTTTCTCCCTATTGATGTCGTTTATCAGTGATATTTTGCTCTGACGTTTTCATGTTGATATCGTTTCTTTTGTTTTCTTTTGTTTTTTTGGGCTACTGATCGTTTTGAGTTTATTGTGCAATTACGTTGATGATGCTTTTTCATTATTTGAACGAAAAAGGTTGTGGTAGAGCTCCTTTGAGGGGCACTACCACAACTCTCATAGAGTCTAATTTTTGAACCATTCAGATGAAAATATGTGGGAATGATTATGGAGTTGCACAAAAAATCACATGCATGTGGCTGTAGAGGAGCACTCCCCAGAAGGGGAAGAGAGAGAGGGGAAGAGAGAGAGAGGGGAAGAGAGAGAGAAGAGAAGAGAGAGAGGGGGAGTTCGTCGGCGGCCGGGGCTGGGGCCAGTGGTGGGGGGTTGGCTGGGGGTGGGGGGCCGCGGGGGAGAGGGAAAGAGAGAGAGGGGAAGAGAAAGAGAAGAGAAGAGAAGAGAGAGAAAGGGGAAGAGAGAGGGCGGGGCCGGTGGTGGGGGGTTGGCCGCGGGTGAGGGGTCGCAGGGGAGAGGGGAAGAGAGAGAGGGGAAGAGAAAGAGAAGAGAAGAGAAGAGAGAGAAAGGGGAAGAGAGCGGGCGGGGTCGGTGGTGGGGGTTGGCCGTGGGTGAGGGGCCACAGGGGAGAGGGGAAGAGAAAGAGAAGAGAAAGAAAGGGGAAGAGAGCGGGCGGAGTCGGTGGTGGGGGGTTGGCCGCGGGTGAGGGGCCGCAGGGGAGAGGGGAAGAGAGGGGAAGAGAGAGAAGGGAAGAGAGGGAAGAGAGAGAGGGGAAGAGAAAGAGAAGAGAAGAGAAGAGAGAGAAAGGGGAAGAGAGCGGACGGGGTCGGTGGTGGGGGGTTGGCCGCGGGTGGGGGGCCGCAGGGGAGAGGGGAAGAGAAAGAGGGGGAGTTCACCGGCGGCCGGGGCTGGGGCCGGTGGTGGGGGGTTGGCCGGGGGTGGGGGCCACGGGGGAGAGGGGAAGAGAGAGAGAGAAAGGGGAAGAGAGAGGGGGGTCGCCGGCGGCGAGGTTGGTGTCGGATGTGGGTCGCTGGCGTCAGGGGTGGGTCGCCGGTAGTGGGAAGATCGCCGGCGACAGAGAATATATTAGATGAGAAGAATCAGATAAGATAAGGTGTATGGTAAATTTTGTACACCAATAATGTTTTAACTGTCCGATTAAATCTTAACGGTTAAAAACTTGACTTTACCGGTAGTGCCTCTCAAAGGAACTCTACCACAACCTTTCCCTATCTAAACTGTTAATCGTTCGTTTTTTTTTTTTTTTCCCCCACTAAATATAGTAGTTTTGGTTAATGGTTTTCTTCCACAGATGTGTCGTTTTTTAAGAAACGACTAATGCATCTTTCCTCTCCATAACAATCAGAACATAAGAAATAATCAACGTTTTCTTTTTTCTTTTCCTTTTTTTTTTAAACGAGAAGACTAAAAATTTTCTTTTGCTTAAGATGAAATTATAAAGAAGTTTCTCTTTAAAAAAAAAAAAAAAAAGGATCAAAGAACATACATATTGGACTGATAATGAAAACTGAGAGCAACAGAGGGGTCAAAGTGGAAATAATAAGAAAAGAGGAAAACGTTAGGGATCCAATTGATTCTTTCTCTTTGACCCCGATCGCCTATGCTCCCGGCAAAAGCAAAACGCACTTCTCTCTCTCTCTACCTCTTTCTCTCTCTGCCTTTCTTTCTGGTTATTTTTCGGCTTAGGGTTTCAGAGAAATGGTGAGAGGACCGCTGAACAAGCTCGTCTCTCGCTCCCTCTCCGTCGCTGGAAACTGGCAGCAACAACAGCTCCGCCGCCTCAACATCCATGAATACCAGGTCTCGATGCCTCCATTTTTCCCCCCGGATCAAAGAATATATACACGCACATTCACTCCTATACATATGTACATTTTTATGGTTATTCACAGAATTTCTAGGTAGACTTGGACGAAAAATTGAAGCTTTAAGTTTAGTTTTCTCTTGTCTCTTTGTTCCCTTTATACTAATCAACGAGAGATCTCAGAACCTGTAAATACAGTCCAAAATTTTGTTCAATTCTAGGTTGCAAGTTTCCTTCCTTTTTTTTTTTTTTTTTTTTTTTTCATTTTTGTTTGTTTTGGGAGGAAATTTTATGAAATGCTAATGAGATATGCGTTGATCTTTATGTGAAAATTGATTGATTTTAATGTTTAGTTGTAATCTTTTATTGAAATCAGGGAGCTGAGTTGATGAGCAAATATGGGATCCGTGTCCCCAGAGGTGCTGCGGCTTCCACTGTTGATGAAGTGAAAGAGATTATTCGGGATGTATTTCCTAACAATAGAGATGTAATCTTTCGGGAAATTTAAGCTCTTGCAATACAGTGACTTTTAATTTCTGAAAAAAAAAAAAAAAAAAAAAAAAAGAGGAGAAAGTCATTGAGCCAAATGTCAATTTTGATCGTTTTAGGCACCGTGATGGCTTTTATTTTTTGTTTCCTGGATGTTATGGTTTTTGTTTTACGCTTGCACAATTCCTGTAGAAAATAAATTAACTGGAAGAACTGGAGCAATGCTAACTTGCAATTTGGTGCAGTTGGTGGTTAAGAGCCAAATTTTGGCTGGTGGAAGAGGCTTGGGAACGTTTACGAGTGGTTTGAAGGGTGGAGTTCATATTGTCGATGCTGACCGGGTTCCAGACATTGCTGGTATTGGAGATTGTCTTATTTTCACTGAAATATGATTTAACTTTCTTGGTTTCAAGACTTTCTTTGTCTCTTCTGTAATTTAGTTTCGGCTAAGATAGGTTTATGTCATGTTGTTTTTCTCTGAGTCATCTTTTAGGAAACAAGTATTGTACGAACTCTTCTTTATTAATTCGTTTAGTTGTGTAGTCTGGTAAATGAATTACTAGCAAGTTATCTGAATTCTCCTATTGCAGGAAAGATGCTTGGGCAGGTGCTTGTAACCAAACAGACAGGTCCTCAAGGAAAAGTTGTTAGCAAGGTTGG
>CM046384.1:4463989-4513989 GCA_025413485.1 Ficus microcarpa | reverse complement strand
TGTAATTACTTATTCTAGATTATACAGGTATTTGGATTTATTAGGTACAATTATTTAGTTGAATGAATTTTAACATGATTAGATACTTAGTTACTTAATGATTGATTACTAAATAAAAGGACTTCTTCGTGTTAATTTATGTTTAGTCCAAGTCTTGGTTCAGAACCAAATTAAAATCAATCACGCTTATCTATTGTCATACTGGTGGGATCTTGTACTGTAACTTCTATCGAAATTTCTGGGTGTTATAACAGAATGTAATTTTGTAGCTCGAATTAAGTTAGGACCAGACCCTATTCTATAACCGGACTTGATGAAATAAATAGGTCATAGAAATGCGTTTGATAAGCTTTGGCCGAGCTTCTTTCATCACGAGAAAGGGGTTCACTCTAGATAGATAGTAAATTGATATGGTGACCACTTCCTAGTGTCTTAAATGATGCGCACTAAATAGTAAGGATAGAAGGGCAGTTTCAGAGTTTGAGATATATGGTCTTGGAGGTTCCGCTTCTCTAATGTTATAGTAAAGCTGTCCAGATCTTGCCTTGCATCTTCCTTTGCTTACTGGATGTGTGAGTGAAGGATCATGC
Organism: Ficus microcarpa; assembly: GCA_025413485.1. Classification (NCBI taxonomy): domain Eukaryota; kingdom Viridiplantae; phylum Streptophyta; class Magnoliopsida; order Rosales; family Moraceae; genus Ficus; species Ficus microcarpa. The sequence continues at coordinate 4,513,399 of CM046384.1, read as the reverse complement.
TTGGGCTCTTGGTGACTATTTTTCTTTTAGTTAGACCATAGGCACTAAAGGATGATAAGCCATGAAAGTTCTACCTAAAGTGTGGTACCCAACTTCTTTTTGTGCCAAAGCTAGAGAAGTTTTGATAAGAGTGGGTCAGATCAAAATTTCTGGGTGTTATAACATGATGTAATTTTGTTGGCAAACATATTTACTGCAATCATGTTTCTTCTCCATGCTTTCGTTTGTTTCCAAGCAATTCAAGATCCCTTAGAAGTAACATAATGACCACCAACTGTTACCTGCTTTACTATTCTTTATTTGCTTCTTTTCATTTTACAGGTTTATCTCTGTGAAAAGTTGAGACTTGTCAATGAGATGTACTTTGCTATTACTTTGGATCGAAAAACCGCTGGTCCAGTATGTTCTCACTACTGAATTTGACTTCTGTCCACACCTAGTCTTAAAAAAGTTTATAAACTTTTTTAATAACTTGAAGATATTTATTCTTATCTTTTCTATTAAAAAATTAAGATACTTATCTACTTAAATTTTGTTTTCAGCTTATAATTGCCTGCCGTAAGGGAGGAACCAGCATTGAAGACCTTGCTGAGAAATACCCGCATATGATAGCAAAGGTTGTTTGTCTTTCTGTTTTATTCTATCTAACATCCCTTATTTTTCCATTAAACTTCATTTTGTTGTAATTAATAATTTCCACTTTCCCCACCTAAATAATAGGTGCCTATTGATGTTTTCAAAGGAATTACCGATGAAGATGCTGCAAAGGTAGTAGAAGGGTTGGATCCCAAAGTTTCTGACAAAAAAGATGCAGTTGAACAAGTGAAGAAGTTATATAAGCTGTTCTCTGAGTCCGACTGCACACTGTTGGAAGTGAGTGTTCATCATTTATAGCCCCAAAACCGTTATCATATAACTGCTAGATAGTCCTTTTGCTTCAGACATCTTAGCCTGAACCTGGATTGTTTTTGGCCAGATAAATCCAATTGCCGAGACTGCTGATAACAAATTGGTAGCTGCTGATGCTAAGTTGAACTTTGATGATAATGCGGCATTTCGTCAGAAAGCAATTTTTGCTCTACGTGATCCAACACAAGAGGATCCCCGAGAGGTCTTGTTTTTGCTATCCTGTTCCTGATAGTGTATTCTGATTTGTTGTCATGTATGAGAGTCACAAGTCTATCATCTTTTGTAGCCAAGTCCTAATCTTTTTCCATAGGTGGAGAGGATATGGTTTGAGGTTATACTGTTGGAAAGAGACAATTTTAGGGCAAGGGAATAACACTTGCATCATTGTTCTTTTTTTGACAGGTGGCTGCTGCAAAAGCAGATTTGAATTATATTGGCTTAGATGGGGAAATTGGTTGCATGGTGAACGGTGCCGGATTGGCAATGGCTACAATGGACATAATTAAACTGCATGGGGGAACTCCTGCCAACTTCCTAGACGTAGGTGGGAATGCATCTGAAGGCCAGGTAATGATATAAGACAGTTTTTCATTATGTTAGTGGCCTCTGATCCTATTGTTAAAATCAAGTCCATAGTTTGTCTCTAGTTAAGAGAGAGAGAGAGAGAGAGAGAGAGAGAGAGAGAGAGATTTGTCACTGTTTATTCATAATTATTCTCGACACTTCTCTCAGGTGGTGGAGGCATTTAAGATATTGACTTCTGATGAGAAGGTAAAAGCAATTCTGGTGAATATATTTGGTGGAATTATGAAGTGTGACGTTATTGCAAGTGGCATTGTCAATGCCGCCAGAGAGGTGAGTGCTATCTTTCTTTCTTTTCTTTTCTTTTCTTTTGATGTGTTTTTGTCTTTTCCTGTTTGAGCCATGACGTTCTTATGTTGATGTTCATTAAATCTTCATTTCACTTGATAAAGAAATTGCCTTCATGAAGAACGTTGTTGTATTTTACTATTTTCGTTTTCTTTGGCATTTGGCATACTGCTTAGTTAGCTGCAGGCAAGTTTATCTTATCTATTCGAGTTAATCTTTGTGGGTCTTGTTGCCAGGTTTCCCTGAAAGTACCAGTGGTTGTTCGTCTTGAAGGCACTAACGTCGATCAGGGAAAGAGAATTCTGAAGGTAATTTGAAAGTTGGTTTGATGCGTGAAAAGAATTGCTTAAAGATATTAAAAATTTGTTGGTCATTGTTGAGAATACTCATCTTTGCCACCTATGGCCATACAGGAAAGTGGCATGACATTAATCACAGCAGAAGACCTGGACGATGCTGCTGAAAAGGCCGTAAAAGCAGCATATAATTAAATATAAAATCTAGCCGATCCCAAGTTACTTTTATAATTTCATTTCATCATAATTCTTTCCGTGGGGAAAAACGTTGCTCACTTTTTGTGCTTTTCTGTGGAGATACGCAGCTTGTAGTTTGAGCAAGTCAAGTACTTGTATCGAAAAAATATTGAGTAAAAACTATAACAGGAATTATCGATGATTCTCAATAATGTTTCCTTCTCAAATTGTCTGGGAGGGATTTTTGCATTGAGCTCTTTTCGTTTCTCGTCTGTCAAGTTGAGTTTTGTAGCATTTTATTCCGGCTTTAGTAGGGATCATGAAGGTCATCATAACTGAAAATGCCGTGTTTTGGGCATTTGTCAATTTTTTTCTTGTTCCACAGCTGTTCGTTTTGCTAAAGCTCCACACTAATGGAAAGAGATCTGAATATAAAGAAAATCGCATATTTATTTATCTATTTTTAATTGTTTAATGTGTCTAGGATCATACATTACCACCAATTAACGAAGATGGTTTAATTATCCAGAAGAGACTGCCTTTTTCAGGGACTCCGCAATCTTGGTGGAGATGCAGTAAGCTATGGATTCAATGGTAATCATGGGATTGACCCCAACGGCTGTCGGGAGAACACTTCCGTCGCACACAAACAAACCTTCTGCCTCCCAACTCTCTCCGTTCTCATCAACAGCTCCTCGTTCCTCGTTGGCACCCATACAGCAACTTCCCATCTGGTGTGCAGAAGAGTAAATTGTCCAGTGCTCGCCTCTAGTCCTAGGTCCTCCGACTGCGGTTACTGTGTCCAGAAACTCCTCAAAATCCTTCTCTTTAAGCCCTTTACACTTGATTCTCTGTCCATCACTCCTATACGTACCCACTTCAACAGCTCCGGCTGCAACAAGAATTCTCAAAGCCTGCCTGAGCCCACTCTGTAGATTTTCCTTGTCCGACTGTGCCAATCGGTACGTAACAATTCCTTCTTCCTTGACCTCACCTGAACCCTGATCTCTCACCAGCGCAAATAGGTGAGAGGTTCTTGCATACCTCACCATCCTGTCCTTCATGTCGGATGCCGAGACCCAAGGAAAGAGTGCGGCAAATGTGGCAGGTCCTATTGCAGGAGTTTCTATGATTGCCCGGGTGTTGTTTTCCTCGGATATCACCTTGTAAATCGAAGTAATGATTCCTCCCTCGTAGATTTTGCCTTTAAATTCTGATCCATCTTCTGGAAAGTATCCCCATGTCAAGAGGACAGGGTGAAGATGGAGGTTTTTTCCAATGTTTGGATTACGGAGTCCACTGGAAATCATGAGAGGGGGAGTTGAGAGAGACCCACAAGCAGAAACCGTCACTTTCGCCTCTATTTGTAACTTCTTGGTGATTTTCTTGCTCGAAGCTGTGGCGATCACTCCCAGGCATTTCTTTCTAGCTCTCCCGTTCTTGCCGTTCTCAAGCATGAATTTCTCGGCTTTACATCCCGTCAAAATCACTGCACGATGGTCCACGGCATCAACAAGCCAGGTTGTATCAGTTCCCTTCTTGTCTCCTGTCGGACAGCCATAATTGCAATAGCCACAGTTATGATCAGCCGACGAGTTCCTTGGAACAGAAACAACGTCTAGACCAAGATTCTGACACCCTTTTCGAAGAATTTGATTCTGAAAGTTTTCCTCAGTACAATTGTCCGTAACACCAATCCTCTCCCACACGACATCCATTGCAGATTGATACTCAGAACTCCCGAAAAGCGGAATCTTATGATCCACAGACCATTCACGAAGGACACTACTCGGTGTTCTAAGAGACGCAGACCAGTTTATTGCTGAGCCGCCTCCAACAGTTGATCCAGCTAATAACATGACCTTCCCATCAATGGTTGATGAAATCCCACCAGATTTATATAGCTCATTCATTGAAGGACCCTCCAGAGAAGAGTAATCTTGGGCCACAAAGTAGTTCCCTTGCTCAAGGACGATCACTTTTTGGCCAGACTTGGCTAGAACTGCAGCTGCAACTCCTCCGCCGCAGCCCGAACCAACGACAACAGCATCACACTTGATCTTGTACGTTTTGTCGTTTGGATCTTCAGTGACTTCTAGGTCTCTCTGGATGAGTGATTGAACTAGGGAGGAGTCGTTTTCTTTCATGGTTTCTATGACTCCTTTTTCAAGAGGCCTCTCTTTTCGGGTTTTGGTCACATTTTTCCTGGTGTCTACGTGATAACCAATTGCTTCACATGCTGGGTTATGTGAATTTTCATCAACCTGCAGTAACGGGAACGTAAAATATTTTAAGGTTAAAAAAGGGTCAAGGAAATGAAAATTCACTAAATATTATTATCATTTTCAATTTCTGTCACGAGAAAATTAAGTAGAAAGAGCAAGTGTTCTATTCAGGTCTCCAGCCAAAAAAAAAAAGAGTGTTCTACTCAGGTTCACTTAGCTAATTTCATAAATGCACCTTAACATTAACGAAATATTCCGTTCATATATATATATATATATATATTTTTCATAATTATATTCTATTCGGATTAAATTACTTAACTCAATCAAGTACCAACATTCTACTATTTCCAGCTACCAAGACGTATTTACTATTGTAAATTTTAAATTTTGCAGTCAATTTTTATTATATTTCTTTAAAAATAAAATATTAAGGAAAAGACAAGCTACCGGAGCAGACGTTGTCAGTGAAGTTAACAAGACATGCCAAAAAAGTTGATTATTAAAATTAAAATAAAAAAGAAGAAGACAATATAAAGTTGGTAGTACACATTATCAAACATATGTCATGATTGCATACGTGTCCTAATCCAAAAATAAAACTACCATGAAATTCAAATTTCTTTACAAAATAATACATTAATATATATATATATATTGGGGTCGTTTGCCCTTCCCTAACTCCAATCAGTCTACAATTAATTGATAAGAAAACGAAGATAAAAGTGAAGAACTTCCTAGAAGGAAAAAAAAAAAAAATTAGGGAGCTGCATGATTTACCCTTGAGAAGAAAGTGTAGAAGCAAAAGAGTTTGGTCAACACGAATGCCAATCTGAGAGGCACCAAACGCCTTTGGTTGGACCAACTCTGCAGAACTTGCTCTCTCTTCTCCAAAGGCAGTTCAGAGAACTTGTGAAGAAACGGCCATTTCCAATCAAAGCTAATGAACCCACAAAGCAACAAAGTCCCTAATCTGAACGAAAGAATCTTCAGAACCCAACTCACCAGAGCCTTTGCCGACGGCATAGCCCTCTTCACCACCATCTCTGCAACCTAACAAAAAAAAAAAAAAAAAAATCAATGTTAAGAGTTTGGAAAAAATAAGGTTTTGAACTGTCAGATTTGTAACGGAAGTTTGACCTCGTCAGGGATAGGGAAGTGCGAGCCTGAAGCTTGATAGAAAGATTGGAGAGATTTGTCAAGTGGGGTTTTTGTTTCTTGGTTGTTGAGGGTCTCCGTTGGAAGAGGAGGAATGAGAGCTTCGCACATGGCGGCCAAGGATTGGATTTGAGCTGAAGAGAAGCCATGGCTGTAACTGCTTTCTCTTCTTCCTCCACTTAATAGGGAATGGCGGTCGTTATTCTCTCTACCCTCCATCTCTCTCTCTCTCTCACTCTCTCTCTAGCTTTTATAAAGAATCTGACCTTGGTTTCCAAGTACTGGATGGTTTTGATGACACGCTTATACGTCAGAGACAACACTGCAGCGTATGTTTCTGTGATAGTTTAATATGTGGTCCGGGAGATATGAATTAAATATTTAAAAAGAAGAAGAAGAAGAAGAAGAAAGAAGATAACACACAGTTATTAAACTTGGATGTCCTTTACATACACTAGTAAGGAACGTGAGGAAAATTTAATAGCGTGAAGCAATATGAATATGCTGTCTATATATATATATATATATATATATTACAAAGTCTATTCAATTCTTAATCCAATTCAAAATTTATAATTTAAATTAATTCAAAACCTGAATCAAATAATTAACTAGATAATTATTGAAAGAAATTCAATTCTAATTTTAAATGAATATGAAAATAAATAAAAAGTTATTTGTTTTCTTCTATAGACTAATGCTAAGCACTTTTTTTTTCTCCAGAAAAAAAAAAATAAAGATACAAACACGTTTAGGGGACAAGTTAATTGGCATTGAATGACCCAAAGCTCATTTCCTCACTTTCTCGTCAAATTAATTACGTGGGATTAGCTAAAGCCTTTTCCTGAAAATTACTAGTGTTAAGTGTTCAAATTTTCTTTTTTATAAAGTTTTTTTTTTTGTTTCTTTTCTATACAAGACGGGATAGAACCCGCAATTTATTAGAGTTACATCCGTCTAAACCTTTCAGTGTGAAGAGTTTTTTTGTTAAATAGAAAAGGATCTGGGGGTAGTCCTATTATTTTCAGGTTTTTAGTCCCATAGGAATGAATCACTTTTCCTATATATGACAAGTAGACAAGTTCTTTATACTAATTTCTCTCAGTTGGTCATCGAGAGTCTATTTGACCATCACCAAATCATGTTTCAATAACTGAAGCTGAAGTTAGGCGTAAGAGAAGGCTACAGGAATCGAACCCCGATGAATGAAGGGGAGAAGCTAGCAAAGTCACTCACCCTTACTGACCCATCTGGCTTTTGTGGTTGTCTTTTAGTGTGAAGAGTTGAACTTTAATCAATGAGTTTGTTGCAATAATTAGGATTTTTTTAAAAAAAAATTTATGAACAAACATGACCATGACAAAAAGACTCGCAACTATCATGAGTACTACTCTCACACTAAAGTAAACCGACATCACAAAACCAATCATGTTTAATTAAGAAACCATTTAATTCTATTATCTTGCGTCCCTACCTTGTTATTTGTTAACATTGTTTAGGTGAATACGTAGGGAGCTTTATATTGTGAGGAACTCTTAATAATTTCTTGACATTAAGAATAAAGTCCCATATATAAACGATAGAATTTGATACAAATTTAGTATTTAAAAGTTAAATCATAGTCCATTTAAAATTATTATTATTATTATTATTATTTTATTGGACTTATTGAAGAGGATCGAGACGGGCTAACCACTTTTTCAAGCAATTGGTCTGATAAAAATGAGTACGGTTTCGGTATTTTTATGACACTGAAAAGCAAAGAGTACATACGAGTTTTAAGAACACAAGAAAACGACTGTTTTCATTAATGGTGCTTAACTGCCATCAATAATGAAAGGGAAATTTTACTGTGGAATACTCATACTGTATGAATAAATTATTTTAACCTGACAACCTAAATTATGTATCAAAATAATTCTCTCAAGATCCAATCCTACTTTATATAGACCATCCTATCAAAATCCAACAAAAACTTTCAATAACCCTATCAAATTATACGACAACAATATAGGACGCTATGCCATATAATTTTGAATCTCTTGTCGTACAATGATTTTTCCCATAGAGTGGAGACAAATGTCACTCTCATTCTAAAACTTTTTGTCAAATTACACTTTTGCCTTCATTTTTATGAAAAATTACAACTACATTCCAACTCATACTTTGACATTGTAATATTTGTCAGAATTTAGTTATGCGTCAATTTTATTTATTTATTTATTTATTTTTAAGTTCAACGTACTAACGCTCAATAATTAAAAATATAATTATGCCAAAATTTTTTCTTTAAATGATCTCTAAATTTGTATAACGGCTCTGGTGAAATCAATTTTTTGTCTCGGGTGCTGGCCATATTTCTTGGCAATTAGCTGTAAGCATAACAGCGCCCACATGGGGTAACATAGTGGCTTTCGCAACACAAAATGATTCGACGCAAACTGCTCATGCACGTATCTATCTGTATACGAGTAAAAACCAAAACGACAGCTTTTTGAATGGGTCATTCTCAAGCTCTTCTCTTCTTTCTGGACTCTTCTGCCGCCCTAATTAATGACTCTAAACTAACAAATATTTATTTGTTCCCACACGCATCAGAGTTCACTTTCAAGTTTCAACCGAGCTGATCAATTGCTGGAAAATGACCCAAAAATTATATGTCCAGTGAATATCACATGGCATAATGTTATACTATAATTTAGTATTATTCTCTTCAAAAATATTGTTCGGCTCTTTCTCCTGTTATCTACTTACAAACTATGAGGGTGCGTACTTCCACTCGGAAAGAACGTTATCGCTGGAGGATTTCAATCTTGTGGGACTAGTGCGGACAAAATGCTGTGAGCCTCACATTGTTGGTGTCACGTGCTGCACCGGACGACGGAAATGCTACTTCCCCTTTGAACTTTTGTTCCAATACCAAATATCCCTTTTTAACTTAAATCAGGCTACAATCCATTTGCTGCATCAAGTATAAGCTCTTACCTAAAGCCCAATCTTGTAATACCAAGATTACCAATTCTAATATCAATTTTTAAATACCAATTTATATAATATATGAGTTAGCGTTCTTGTATTAATAAGTGTTTAAAATATTGCTATATCAATTCATTGTATTTATCAATGAAAATATAATTCGTGAATTGATACTCAAAAAATTTATATTAAAGTTTGTGTCCCTAACACTGCTCGTAAATTAAATCCCAAATTACAGAAAAAGTGAAGATCCCTCTGATGCAGGACAATGTTACCGTATATTTTCAAAGAAAAATGTTGCACCACACAGCATGAAAAAATTAGGACAAAACAATCCATTAATTTTATAGCAATAATATTGTCAAAATACACGGTGCCTTCCTAATAGTGACAAAAAAGAAAAAAAAAACTTAAATTTAAGGTGGGAATTCATGAGTTTAAAATTACAATTAGACTAAACCAACAATCGTAGGTTGATGACAAATTGATAATTCCACCAAAACACATGCCACTCAGTATACATACACATACACATATATATATTTATATATTTTTCCCTAGAAGTTTATCTCCAGAGATAATATCTAATTTAGTATGTGGAATCACTCTGGAACCATGCAACGGCGATCGCACAAGTAACTTTCATTTATTATTATTCCTTTCTTTTTTTTTGGTTTTAAAGGGAAACAAGTATAGTTTTGAGAACTAAAGTTACATGTCACCAATTCTCAACTTCTTTTTACCCCAGTCCTAATTTGATCGTCGTTGCCTCTTCTCCCTGCTTCATATCAGATGTTTAAATGCAAGATTTAGGAGATGTGCAATTATATATGCCTAATCAAGGAGCCTGAAGATCAGTCATGAGGAAATGGATCTGCCTTCTCAAGTACAGAACCTGTCAAGAACGTTGTAACTAAATCATGATTCGAATATTACCATATCAACAGTCATATTCGCATAACTAGGTGACACATTTTCATTCATGATTCCACTTTCACACATCAAATCATGCACAAAAAAGATTTGGTGGGTTGGGTTAGGTTTTCGGGCTAAGATCCTTATCATCTGAAACGATAAAAAAGGCGACAGGGTAAAGAAGAACTGATTTGTAAGTAAAAGAATCTAACCTCATCTTGAAGCAAAGTGGGGAGGTGGTCTGTTGTTAAAAGACCGATGATTTCTTCCCTAAGCTTCTCCACTTTAATGCCCGACCATGTTTGTTCAGGCAGCGCCAATAGAAGAATCGTTAGAACATCACTGGTGGAGGGATGCATGCCAGTGCAACTACCTTGATCAATGGCACACAAACTACTTGGCCCGGGTGGAGGTGATGGTACAAGCATATCAACTCCATGTTCGGAGCCATTTGTCGTCACAGTCCCCGATACAACTGTTATAGGCCTTTCACCATCACCCTCTAAAAGTCTGACATCAGTTTGTGTACAGCAAAACCTATCTACTGAACAAAGTTTCGGGGCCAAAATTTGAGCTCCTTGGCAGCAAACCTTGGCAGCTATCTCAGGTAATGCACCGTTAACACCAGAAGATTTGGTTTCTTTGCAGAGGGAACTTTCACAAGTCAACCATCTGGATACATGCTTGAAGAGTTCCGTATCTTGTACCAGTTTCAAAACCTCTTCCTGAAAAGCACAAAGCTTAACTTTTAGAATAAGACTTGAGCATCTAGTTTAAAAAAAATTAAACAGAAGCAAAATAAAATATCCAAGAAAACACTGGTTTGAGTATTCACCATATTAAAGACAAAAAGAAAGAAAGAAAGGAAAAAAAAAAAAGAAAAAAGAAAGAAATAGAAAAAACCCATGACAAACCTTTACAGCTAGCCTTCCTCTCTCTTCTTCACTCAAAACTAGACTCCCGTCCTCTTGTCTCCGAACTTCTGCAATCCAGTTGATGAACTCTCTCAAATCAGCAGGTGGTGATTTAAAAACTACAGAAAGTAGTTCTTGAACATCTTTCACATTGTCCGACTTCAAGAGGAGAGGAACATCTTCTGTCAAATACTTCGCAACACTGTTCCAACTTTCGTGTCTGCAACTCTGCAGAAAATCTGCTGTTAGAAAAGAGTAAATGATGGCTAATATCTGAAATTTTTATATTTGTCAGTTCAAGTGCATAAATTATATGAAAAATAGGTTATATCTTGACATACCAAATACTGAAATTTCATGTGAACAAGCACAATAACAAGGATGAAACTAGAACAGATAAACCAACAAGAGCATTACCACTGTATAAAGAATAGACGGAGCTCTGTTAAGCCTTGAGATAACCATGTACCTGGAAATAACAAATTTCTAGACGTCAATTGCAACCAAACAATTGAGAAAGTATATTATGAGGTTGCTCCTAGCAAAATCGAAACAATTAGCAATACTACATCAAATTGTTCAAAACACAAAGCTTTTCAAATCTAACCAGAAACCAAACCTTTAAGCCTAGCAATCTACAATGGCTTTTTTTTTTTTTTTTTTTTTTTTTAAGTTTAAAAAGGAGAGGTTACCCCCGATGGTGCCCTGTTGTTTTATCAACGGTGTTCATGGCATCCCAGAGAAGGGTAAGAGGAACCCAATGGGGAGGATATTTAAACCGAGCAACATCCAATATGAGAACCATATCTCTTCCAGCATGATAACCTCCAATTGGTGAAAAATGGCCAGTTCCAGTCTGCAATCAGTAAGTAACATGAATTTCCATGATCATTCGAACATTACACATATGCATACATTCATACCCTGTTAATAGCCAATTGTTAAGAACGGAAAACAGGTGGCTAATGATAAAAACGAACTAGCCCACAAGTCACAACACCTGCTTAAAAACTCCTCTATGGTACGATGAGATCAAATGGCAATCCTCTGAAGAAGAACACAAGACCACATGCTTTCGGAACTCATCGACCGTGCTCTCCTCGGTCCTAAAGGCTTCAACTTTAGCCCCATTACAATGCGCCAAACAGGCTACTTTCCCAAATGTGATCCCTTCGGATTTGATCTTTTCCAAAGGTTCACAGCAATCCAGCATGGTATCATCAAACCATCTCCAAGGGCCTAAAACTCAACAAATTTTACACTCTATTTACTGCTTTATCCATAAAAAACCAAAACCTAGTTCCTAAATTTCGCTCTGAAGAACAAATCAATTTTATTTTTAATTTTTAAAAATGGGTACCTTTCCATTTTCTTCCTGGATCGATGGAAAGGGCATTGAGGACCATGGAAAGGGTGGCGAGGCCACAGTAAGCAGGCTCCGATTGGGTTTGGTAGCAGGAGATTAGCTTGAAAAACCCTTCCGTGGTTCCATCTCCCAAAGCTTCCGTGAAGAGACTCTGCAAAACACATTCACGGAGCCACACAAAACCCACTCTCACTCGAATGTAGCCAAATATTCTGCTTCAACAGCCCATTATATATTCACACACACACACACACACACATAGAGAGAGAGAGAGTTGGGGATTTTGTGTACCTTGCCTTCCGGGGAAGCGAACTCGATTGCAGGAGGGCAAGGAAGGACTCTGCGGTAAAGACCAGCAATCGCCATTGCTGTTGGATTTCTGTTTCTTCAGAGAAATTATTCTTCCAATAGGCGTTAATCCCTAAAGCTTTGGATGTTATTATTATAATTTTAACGAAGAAAAATTGTATTTCATGTGCGCGCATATATATATATATATATATAAAGAGTTAAAGCTTTGACCGTTAACAGTTAAGTTTTTTTTTTTCTTTTTTTTTTTTTAATGGTGGCAGGTAGTGTCCCGACCAAATTCACCTCTGTATTTTTGAATTTAAAGACGCCCAAATGGTTTGTTGCCAAGCAACCAAAGATTCCCAAGGCCAATCCTTGGCCAAACGTTCCCAGTTCCCAACGCGTTCCAACCATTTTATGGTCATGAAAGAATCTGGTCGTCCGGTTCCTTATTGTAAATCAAACTTTTTGACTTTTCTTTTCTTTGTGAAAAGGAAAGGAAAAAGCTCAAAGACCCCAAATTTTCTGTCTAAATTCCCGCGGTTTGGAGGGATATTTAGAGACGAAATTTTAAAAGTTGAGTTGAAAATGTATTTTAAATAAGGATTTTTGAAAAAATTTTAAGATATAGAAAATAATTTATAAATTTAAAATATGTTCATAAAAAAATATTCAAAAAAAAATCTTGTTTTATTCTTCTTATCACTGTGAGTATTTTGATACAAAATTATCTTACTTTGATTTAAAATTAAAAAGTTATGAACTTTAAAAATTATAGTTTTTTGAAATAGAAGAGAGAGAAAATAAGATGTAAATTAAGAGTTTTGGATCAAATAATAAATACCACCGTCTTGAAACTTCACCCCAAACGGACCAATTTCGTCTTAATGCAAATGTCCATCATTTTCTTCTTCTTCTTCTACTTCTTTTTGGGTTCGGTAGGTAGTATGTTGACACAGAACATATATATGAACATGGTTTGAAAAAAAATGGACCTTTTAAACCCGTTTGGCTCCAATAAATTGTGCATCTTTCTTTGGCAATAAACGTACATTTAAATTCAACGGGAACGATTGAATTCAATCTTGCTTATGATAAATACACATACAGATAAATTCAAGGGTCATAAATAACTCGTTTTTAAAAACTGCTTTGATCTCTCGGATAGATGCTTCCTCTTGTTGACCGGTCTAGCCCGTCGCCCACTTGCCGATGAGGTTGTGATCGCGGCTAATGTTAACAGTGTTACCTGCTGTTACCAATGGGAACATAGAAGCCTATATGCAGTTGGAGTTGTCAAGTCTTCGCAGTCTCGCCATGGGGTAAAAATACCCTGTTTGCTTAGAACTAAACAAAACAATTGAGAAAATTATGGAAGAAAAAAGGGTATGCTAACAGAGAGGTGCACCAAGAACCTCATCCACCTTGTTCTCTTGGCATCTCTTCAGAAGATGAAGCTGTCGACGTAAGTGCAACACCTGCCAAATAATCATACTCAATGAAGCTTTTGATCCCGTTAAAATAAACGGACAGGTAATTAAATTAGGCACCGTAACATATTGAAAATTAAAACCACAGTCGATAGGCATCACAATAATCAAACTGACAGCAGATTTATATTGTTGAGGGTAGACGAATGATAATCAAAGTTACCTCTTCTTGAAGCAAAGTTGGTAGGTTTTCAGTTCGAACAAGGCCATGTATTTCCTGTAAAAGCTTCTCTTCTTTGATCCCCAACCATGTCTCGGGAGGCAAGGCCAGAAGAAGGGCTGTCAGAACATCATCTCCGGCTGGGTGCACGCCAGTGTATTTTGAGCCAGTGCAGTGGCAAGGTTGGCTTCGTCTGGGATGAAGGCACTAGCACATCAACTCCCTGCTGAGAGTTTCCATTCACCACAGTTCCACTTACTACTGTGATTGGCTTGTCACCGTTAGCCTTCAAGCATTTCACACATGTTTCCTGACAGCAATAACCCCATGAGCCAGAGTTCCCTGACAGAATTTCTGCCCCTTGGCAACAGACACTTGCAGCTATGTTCTGTAAATTCTCCCCATCTCCAGAAGTTATTGAGTGTATGCAGCATAAATTTGCTGAAGACAGAAACGATGTTACATGTTTGAATAGGCCCGTTTCCTGAACCTGTTTCAGTACCTCCACCTACACAACAAATAGAAAGTGAACATGTGGAGTGAAGTGCAAAAGCAAAAAGAGACAAGTCAAAGAAGTAAAAGTAGATAATTTTGAGCGTTACAACACCTTGACAGAGAGCCTAGCTTTCTCCTCTGGGCTTAAACCTTGCCCGCCATCCTCTTGCCTCCGAACTTCTGCAACCCACATGATGAATTCCTCAAAGCTGGATGGGAGAGATGTGAAAATGACAGAGATAACTTTCTGAATGTCATTCACATTGTCCGACTTCAACAAACGAGGAACATCATCCATTAAGTATTTGGCAATACCCATCCAACTCTCATGTTTACAGCTCTGCCAGAAGTCCAAGAATGAAAGATGAATTAACTTAATAAGAGATTACGATTGCAATATTTCAGACAAGCTAAAGCCTTTATTTGCCAGACACAAAGGGATGACCATATTTACAACATACCAGCGTATATAGCAGTCCAGGATCCCTGTGAGGCCTAGATATAAGCATGAACCTGGGAAAAAATAAACGCGAACATAAATTGATGTTGTGGATCAAATATGCTGTAACTCAAACAGTGAAAAATAGAGAATCAATAATTTAGTTTTTTTTTCAGGAGCTTAGGTACACAAACAGCTACTAAGATGTGGACCCTATGTCATTGTAATCACTTAATCTTTATGAATTATAGTACATATAACTCTTACCCTCTGCGTTGTCCAGTTGTCCCATCAAAATGATCCATGGCGTCCCATAAAATTGTTAGTGGAACCCAGTGGGGAGGATATTTGAAACGTGCAACATCCAAGATAAGTGCCATGTCCTTTCCAGCATGATAACCACCAATCGGTGAAAAATGACCAGATCCTGTCTGCAACAAAAATTTAGTTAAAACTTGCAAAGAAAAAACCTAAAGAATCATTTAAGCATGCCTTTGCAAATGCAACTGAAAAAGTTTATCGACATAGCAGATTGACATCGGGAAAACTGCAACATTAGCCCGCCCTATGCAACATAGTGTATACCATGTTTGTCTTCAATCCGAGAGTTCAAGAATGAATATTTACTTTCTTTTGTCTACTTAAACCACACACACAGGCAGGAACTCTGATTCTATCCATCAAAAGATACAAACAAAAAAAAAAAAAAATTGCAAAGATATTTAAGCTATACAAACCTGCTTGAGAGCTGCTCTGTTGTATGATGAGATCAAATGACAATCATCTGACGTTGAACATCGCATGACAAATTTACGGAAATCATCAACGGTGCTGTGGTTTGTACGGAACGCTTCAACTTTTGCTCCAGCACACTGAGCCAAGCACACAAGCTTCCCAAACGAGATGCCTCGAGCTTTAACTTTTTCCAAAGGTTCACAGCAATCCAGCATAGACTCATCAAACCATCTCCAAGGCCCTGTAGCATAAAAATACGACAAGCTAAATACATTTACGTGTCGGAATCCAAAAGGGTTTTTCTTTTATTTATATATTCTCGAACCACGGAAAAGATGACCGATCTTCGAATCAATACTCTACTTCAGACCATAAACTGAGAATATATGTATGTATGTATCTAATGTGTTAAAAAATCTCGCCTTTCCATTTTCTTCCAGGATCAATAGCTAGGGCATTCAAGACCATGGAAAGGCTGGCCAACCCACAATATGCAGGCTCTGACTGTGTCTGAAAATAGGAGATTAATCGATAAAAGTTTTCCATTGTTCTACTCTGAATTGCTTCGATAAAAAGTTGCTGCAGTTCCAAACAAAACATCATAAAGTTACTGACTGATCGAAATAAAATTGTAAACAACAATTTCACTGGAAATTTTTCACTGAAATTTTTCAGAAACAATTGCACATTACATGAGAAGACACGACACAACATACATTTATGAAAGGAAAAAAAAAAGCGAAATTATTTTTAAAAAAATTCCAAAATTTAGGACGAAAACCACAAACGAAAAGACGAAGAATTGCAAAAATTGATAGGGAAAAAATATATAGAAAAGAGAGGGTACCTTTCCTTCGGAGGAAGCGAAATCGATCGCCGGAGGAGAAGGAAGAAGTCGTCTGTACAAACCCGCCATGGCCATTTTTTTTTTAATTGTCGTTTTTTGTTTTTTGTTTTTTAGCGAAACTAGTGAATAAAGGGAAGAAAATATTGGAGGAAGGAAGCGAAAAAAAAAAAAAAAAAGGAATTGATGGGGATTGGTATTGAGATTGAAGTCAACACTCGACAGGGCTGTGTGTGTTAGGGTTTTAGCACCGTAAGCATTAGGCAAGAATGCGGCACCGCCCGCGTAAATTAACCGTTTCATATGGCCCAGGATACGCCGCCAAACAACAGAAACGGACGAAGCCCAATAATAATAGGGAACATCTGAGGGTGTTTGGCGTTTAAATTGAGTTTGAGTTGGGTTGAAATTTTTAAATTTAAATAATAACTTTTAATGAGTTTTTAAAAAAATAAAAAAAATTTCAGAAAAAAATAAAAATTTAAGTTTAAACCTAAACACCAAACACCTCTGAGTCTCAACATCGAGCACTACTTGTAGTGATCAATCTAATGGTTGAAAATCACTACGTGGCTAAATAAATGACAAGGATATAAGATTTTATCGAATACTATTATAGTCTCGTCTACACGCAATCTTTTATTTATTTTAGATTTGCAATTCTTTTTAAAATTTTTTTTTCCACAAAATTTTCAACCATCGCCGGTGATGGGTCCAGAGACACCAAGAAGGCTGGACACACCACCACCACCACTGCCACTGTCATTGCCTCCTCTCTCAGGTATGAAATCTAGATCCACAAATAGTCGCCCAGCGCCCAGAGCCCAGCCTCGTCACCCTTTGACCAGCTCACGACGCTGTTGCGTAGCTCACGACGCTCAGCGTCGTCCAACGCTGTTGCCAGCACTTAGACGATCTCTCGTCGGCAAGAGCTCTTGATTTTAACGTTTTTGTGGGTTTTAATGGCTTTGTGAGTTTGATTGAAATCAAGCACTAAATCTCCCATATCGATCCACCCAAATCATCGAGCTTGGATTTTAAAGGCCACCATCTCTGTTTTTGCATGTCGAGCTTCGGCAATTCAAAATACTTTTTTTTTTTTTTTTCCATTCCTTGGAGACTTTGGGAATGGTGGGGTTGTTGTGAGAGGGCTTGAAGAAGAAGTGGAAGAAGAAGTGGAAGAAGAAGAGCCATTGTGTCGAGATTTGCCGATCTACATCTCAGGCGAGTATGGGAGACAGCGGGGGGGTTTATGGGTTTTTGGGATTAAAAATTTGAGGTTGAATTTTGGGTTTTTTCCTTATTTTAGAAAAAAGTTTTTTATTTAATAAATTTTTATTCAGTATGTAATTGTGCATTGAAAGTTTTATGCTCCTATATTTCTTTTACCGTTAGATTTAATCAAAACGGTCCATGAAATAGTAACATATCAGTAGTGCTCCTAAATAGAACTCTATCACAGTCATTCCTATAATAATAATAATAATAATAATAAACAGTTATTTATTTTCTAAAAATATATATAATTATTTATTTAAAAAAACCATCCCTCTATTTAATTAGAAACATTTTTTTTTTCTAATGAAGTAGGAAATAAGAAACAATTGGATAAAGAGTATCAATTCTCCCTCCTTTTTATTCTTAAAAACAAAATAAAAACAAAAAAAAAAATCCCTCTTTTTAAAAATAAAAATAATTCTTTTTTCCAACCTCACTACGTAATGCTAATCAAGTGTATTCAAAACAAGAAAAAAAAAACATTTTTCCAAAAAAAAAAAAAAAGAAAGAAAGGATTTGTGGATGAAAGATATTTTTTAAGAAGTTTTTAAAAAATTAATTGTTGTTTTATCAAAATAGAAAAATAGTTATTTGTTAATGGTCAATCAATAGTTAATCCGCAATTAGTTAATGTTAATATGTATTTTTTATTGATCGATTGTCGTAAATCACTAACTAGTGACAATTTTTCTCACTAAAAATTTCGACTATCTATTTAGATAAGGGGAAAGCACCTGAATAATACAAATTTAGAGACCATTACATCAACATAATATAAAAAATTAACATTGGACCAATAACACAAAATTAAACTCAAATTAACTCAAATTTGTATCATGTTAGTCAAGAATGAGAAGTTTGTATCATGTTTGTCAATAGATAAAAAACAATATGGTTATTTAGGTAATTTTATCTTTGAGATAAATGTTTAAAAACTGGTTATTTATCTTTTTTTTTTTTAATGAAACATTATCTTATTTAGCACTTAGCATGGATAATTTTTTTAAAATTAAAAATCTACTATTGTGATTTTAATTATGCATCCAGAGTCTGAGCAACTTAGCAACGGGTCCAAAAAAATACTATGAAGTGGAGGCATTGAGGTTGTGCTTTCTAAAGAGACTTGGAGACTCGACTCGGAGATTCGATGCTTAAATCAGGTATATATAATCCTAAGGAAAAGTAAGCTTGAGTGAAGAGCATCAATGGAGGTGCATTAATACTTGTAGTGATGAAATTCGAGTGAAAATCCCACTTAGAGTGAATATGAAGAGAGAGACGAGGGTAAGGGAGGGTTGGAGTAAATGCCCAAGATTTTGGATCATCAAGAGTAAGAACCTTTTTTCTCTTCGTAAGGAGAGTGTTTTATAGGGGAGAGGAGAGAATAGATTCGTCGCTAGAAAGCTTAAAATTGTTACTCTTTTTCTTTCTTGTGAGAGGTCTTTAAAACAAGGGATAAAAAAGATGATATCTTTCTTTTTTTTTTATCCGTTAGAATACACGACCTACTCAGGTGTCATGCCAACCATGTTGGTCGGCCAACGTTTTGTGGTGGCCAAGGCGATCAGCTACCTTCAGGCTCAGTCAAATCACACTTTAATTTATTGGCATTTGCAAAGTGATGTCTATATGTCATGACCATTTATTTTTTTGGGTAAAACGAACTCATTTCATGTTTAAGTTAGATAATTTAAATTCACTTTTTTTGACGGATGTCTGTTAAAAAAGAATATTTATCATAGTTGTAAGTATAGTCTGGCAAATAAAAATAAGAATGAAAATTAAAAGAACGTTTATCTTTCTAGACATGGATAACAGTATGAATAATAACACAATAACACAATTTATTATTCATCCTGTGCGTGGAGAGAGAAAGCTGTAACACAAATTCATCTGAGACAAACCACATTCATTACCACATAATATATGTGAGTAGAAAAATTATTTCTGGTATGCTCACTATTTTTTTAACATATTTCCTTGAAGTTTTAACGTAAAGTTGATTCAGCAAAATAGCTAATTTCAGTAATACTATTCTTTAAATATCAGACACAACTTCATCTTTTTTTTTTTTCTTTTTTCACTCTCTCTCTAAGCAAAAGAGTCTTTTGAATAAATGATATGTGAATGATACAAAACGACTCCTCCTTCCCACATAATGTTTAATCAGGCGAGAAGGTTGCTCTTGGCAAATTAAGGTGGTTTTCTAGTTTCAATAATTGAGAGATCATCAGGCGGCTTTTGACCTAATATCAATGTTAGCTTAAGTTATTGGTAATTCTTGTAGTCACATTCCTCGACAGAGAAATAATGCACCCTATACATTAGCAAAAATTAACTATTCTCTTGCCGAAGATCGTTATTTGTTACAAGATTTCCTAGTTTAAACTAAAAATAATAATAATAATAAAATAAAAACCAAAATAGTAAATACTCTTTAAAAACAAAATACTTTCAGGCACACAAAGTGCTTCATGCGGGCTAGAGTTGTTCGACCTTGGTTAGGCGTTGACCTGAAGCTTGAGAAGAGGTTCGGTTATAATAACAACAACAACAATAATAAAAATAATTGACACTACAAAAGAACTACACCCACAATGGTGGACGGGTTTAGTAAGAATGAGTGCCTTTGTTAGCTTCTCTTCTTTATCCATTCAGATTTGACTCCCATTGTCTACTTTTAGACCTTATTCCAGTTTCGACTGTTGAAGCATTGATTTGTTGATAGTATGATACATCCTGAATGACCGACTGAGAAAAAGATCTACTTTGATTTATTCACACAAAAAAAAAAATGAAAGATCTACTTTAATTTATTCAGTTCACCAAATTTCTCATCGAAGTAATTTAGAAGGAAAATTAGTACCACTAACGTACACAAATATTAAGGTTTGATTTGCTCATTGAAAATCTAACTCCATAACGATCAACACATAGAGTACAATATATTTCAGGACATTACTTCATCCAACAAAGCTATTGATAAAAATTATTCAGAAATATACACTCCAGCTTTTTTTTTTTTTTTTTTGGGCTAGAAATATGCACTCCAACTTATTTAAGCCAAAAATTTAACGAAATTGTAATCAAATTACGTCCTTTCCAACATAATAAATGCCTACGCAGGTTGAGCAATGCTAGGGGATTTTATCGGTGTCCATCACCCATATACTAATACAAAGTAGATTACACATTAAGAGATCCGTACATAAAGCTCACCTTTTATTAGTGGTAAAAGTTAGGAGGATCCACCAAAAAAAAATAATAATAATAATACGAAACTCAGCTGGTGGTGCTCTCTAAGCATTTTATGAGCATTCTCGAGCATTTTTCCGAGCCGATTGAATGCATTATCCTATAAATGATTTGTGTGTGTGTGTTGTTGTTTTTTTTTTTTTTTTTTGGTGTCATTGGAGTGTGAGTCTATGAATTCATGTATGGACATAACGCTTAGAATGACAAACTATTTTAACGAAAGGATTGAATCAGGCATTGGAGAAACTGAGAAAGAGCTCTTCGTTATTCAAAGTAGCTGAAGTTAACCAGAACAAGTAAAGAGAGACAACTGGTTTGCTCCTAATAATTCCAGTCGCTTATTGCTTAATGCTTGTTTTTGGGTCTGGAATTAAGTGAGCATTTCTCTCTTTACTTTTGTCACTGCCTCCTTCTTGCTTCCACTTCAGGAACACACGCACAAATAAAGTCCCAAATAAGTGAATAATAATTAAAAATTAAAAATATTGAAAAGAAAAGGCACGAACTGTCGAGTGGGCCCCACCCGCCAGCTGGGCTCTGATTGGCGGGAAAACAACGGGAGGAAGTGGAATTCGCATGCCCTGTCCTTTTCGGTTACGATCTTCCGTACAAAATCCACGTGTCGACACCACGTTACCGTGCCAGTTAGGCGTCGCTTTCGAGGACTGGGTTAGGATGTGGGAGAGGGGAGGGCAGTGGCGGCAGAGACTGCAGGTCGGCCGCTGCGGCGCGTAGCTGTCGGCTCTCGCGGCTGAGTCTGCCGCAGGTTCTTGTCGGCTCCACCGGCTGCCGTGCCTCTTCGCGGCTAGACTCCGAACAACTATTGCTAAACTGACGGTCTGTTCCTAACCGTTTCGGTGCGTTTACGTGTTCGACTTCGAACACTACGGTGGCAGAGCTATGTTTAGAAGCCTGACCATTGTTATCTGTCTCCGACAGTTTTGTTTTTTTGGCTTTAACGTCTGTTTCCGACGACTGAACTATAAAGTCTATAATACCCTTGCTGTACTTTAATAGCAACAGTCTTTAAAATCGGTTTTGGAAGGGTTATAAGGGTCATTCAGGCTTGTAATTGTCGTTTTCTCCCTTTTTTTATCCCCCCTTTTTATAAGGAATGAATTATTTCATGTCGTCTATGTTGTAAAGTAATGTCCAGAGCTAATTTCGTTCCCATTAAAAAAAAAAAAAAATTGTCCAGAGCTCATTTGCCTCGGGTTCCAATTCAGCGAGATAAAGAAAGACTATTAGAAGAAAGGAAGAGGATAGTTTGACCGATGCAGGAAGCGACAGCGTTTTTATTTATTTATTTATTTCCTTGTTTTTTCAACTCAGAAAAGTTGGTCATTGATTGCTGATGTGGCACATTGCACTCTTGTTTAAAGACTAGATAGGTCTACCAGTCTAATGCTTCTGCACAAACAAAATTAAAGCTAAATTCGTCTAACGCAGAACGACAGCTTAAAAAAAAGAAAACAAAACCAAAAAAACAGCCAAAGCTAAAAATAACAACGATAAAATCACCCTTCACAAAGCCTGCATTTTCCCGGTCATGACCCAACCATTTTATATGCTTAACTTACGTTCCAATTCATAAATATATATATTTATTTATTTATTTTTGCTCAGAATCTGAAATCTCACTCTTTCACCATTATAGCCTGACATGCATTTCCCTATCTTCCACTACTCAATATTTCATATTCCATAAATACCCTTTTTTCTTCCCTCTAGTCATAAATATTTCCCTACAAATACCCACAAAACCAGAGCAAAGAAAACCTCTCCAAAACTTCATCCCACAATGGCCCTGTTCCATCCATTTTCCACTCTCTCACTCTCCGTCCTCTTTTCCGTCCTCCTCTCCAACGTCGTCGTTTCGTACCAGCAAGACTATGAAACTGTTCCGGCCCTCAACTCGGCCGAGCAAGAGGCGGTGTACGGAGTCCTCGACTCAGTCAACTCGGGCATCCCCTGGCGCTCCCTCTTCCCCGACGACCTCTGCTCCTCCGCCCCACACGGCGTCGTCTGCAGCTACTTCTCCGACTCCGCCGCCCCAAACTCCCCCGTCACCGCCGTCCACGTCACCGAGCTCAGCTTCGGCTACGTCTCCGACAACACGCCGAACCCGCCCTGCGCCGCCGACGCCGCGCTCAGTCCCCTCCTCTTCACGTCGTTCAAGTTCCTCCGCAAGCTCTTCTTCTACAAGTGCTTCAACCACAGCACTCCCGTCTCCTTCCCCGACGACGTCGCCGCCGTCGGGACCGCCGCCACGATGCTGGAAGAGCTCGTGTTCGTCGACAACCCGTCGTTCGTCGGCTCATTGTGTGGCATCCTCCGTAATTTCACCAGCTTGCGGAGGGTAGTTCTGACTGGGAACGGTGTGTACGGACCAATCCCAGAGTTTGTCGGGGGGTGGTCAACCTGGAAGAGCTGACTCTCTCGAGAAACCAGCTGAGCGGCGAAATACCGTTGGGTTTGGCTGGGTTGAAGAACCTGAAAGTTCTTGATCTGAGCCAGAATTTCTTCACGGGAAATGTGCCTTCAACAATGGGTTATAATCTCTCGGAGCTTCTGAAGCTGGACTTGAGCTCCAATGGCTTTTCCGGCAGAATCCCCGACAGCTTCGGAGCTCTCAAAAAGCTTCAGTTTCTGGACTTGAGTTTCAACCGGTTCGGGAACTTCAGCGTTCCCACGTTCCTGTCGGAAATGACCAAGCTAAAAGAGGTCTATTTAAGCGGCAACCACCTCGGCGGTCGGATTCCGGAGGTGTGGGAAAACCTCGGGAACGTTCTTCGAATTGGGTTCTCAGACATGGGTTTGGAAGGCAATATTCCAGCTTCAATGGGGGTGTTTCTGAGAAACCTGAGCTATCTGGGGCTCGACAATAACAAGCTGGAAGGTACAGTTCCTCAGGAGTTCGGGCTTTTGGAGTCTGTGGGTGAAATAAATCTGGAGAACAACAGCTTGAGCGGAAGAGTTTTCTTTCCCAGTTCAAACTTCTCCTCAAGAATTGGCCACACTCTCAAGCTGGGAGGAAACCCAGGACTCTGTGTTGATGACGAGGTTTTTTGCTCTGCGGAGAAGGGTAATAATAATACCAGAAATGCCAGTTTTTGGCATTTGAAGCTGTGCAAGAAAGAGCCACAAAGACCCAACCCGGTCCCACTTGAGGAGAGCTCATCTTCAGCTCAGGTTTTCCCGGATTCCATGTTTGTGTTCTTGGGGTTGTTGATTCTGCTTAATTTCTAGGTTCAGATCTCTGTTTTTTTGGTCTAACACAAAAGAAAAGAAAAGAAAGGAACAGGCTATACTGACTCGGAAATGAAATTTTGGGATGTTAATGGACTGCTTATTACTTAGGCAAATGTGTAATTATGATCTTTATCTTCAATGAAATGAGAATACCAATTATTTACAGCCATGGTTTTTAGTTTTTAAGATTGATGTTCTAGGAAATGATGTCAAGCTCTTCTCCAGCGGTTTTCATGTTAAAAGAGAGGCTTGAAAAAGTTGAAATTTCCAAGAAAAGACACTGTTTCACAATGTCAAATATGCTTTGTCCGTTCTGTGATTTTAGGCAAAATTGATTTTGGCGAATCATGAAGATAGCGACAAACATATAACCCTTTTTGTATACAAGGATAGCTCTAGTCTAGACTGGATAATTGTCTTGAAATATAGCCCCTCCTTTTCCTCTTTTGTCTTTTTGTTTTTTTTTTTTTGTTTTCACAGGTGAAATTGCATTGGAAGTTACATAAGACGATGCCTGTATTTTGCATGAAACCCGCGTAAAGAACATTTATCAAAGTGATTGGACAACACTAGTGAAAATGGCATTGAATTTCTTTCTTGTTTGATCCTCTTTTCAAATCTCTTTTTCAATGCATTTTGTTCTGCCACTTTCCCAATTTGTGATAAGAATAGCCTTTTTTGCCTTTTCAATGTTGAATTCGTTTAGTTTATTCATTTACTTTTCCTTTTCTTCTCTTCACCACCCCCACATGTAGTACTGTCTACTTGAAAGGAAAATCAAGAGTATTTTAAGAAAAAATATTACAAGGCTTCATAAAAGAGAGAAAAGATTTTGGTTTCTTAACTAAAAAGAAGAGAGAAAAATATGTATTCTAAAGCTACCAAAGATAACAAACAAGTTATTTTTACCACATTCTTTACGTAATTAATCCCTTGATTTCGTCGGCTTCGTCGAATATTGGTTTGTTTGGACAATTAAAGTCGTTGCTCTTGGATTTGGTGCTTTCACGATCCGCTCCAGGATCCGAATATGGCACCATTAATTGATCATATGCCGGCGAAGCTTGTGCTCTGGATCTTGATCTTGAGGAGCCTCCTCCGCTGTCTTTGGACTTCTTCCGCCGACTTTTCTTGGGAATATCAGGCGGGTTTCGTGCCGGAGAATCAACCCCCAGGTTCGAATCTGTGGATCGACTACTCTGTCTTGGACTATCGGCTGCTTCCCTACTTGAATGCTTTGAAGAACGCCGCTGCCTTGTCTTTTCTACTTTTTCTCTTGTTGGAGACTCGGTTGCACCATTAGCACTACTTGTTGACTGTTGGCGTCTTGATGCCTTAGGCAATTCAGGCAAGTCCCTTGACGGAGAATTCGCCACCCACCCGCTTCTCCGTGTAGCATCTAATCATCGACACGAAAATGACAACATTAAGGGTTTGTTTGGCTCATTGGTTCATTTCAACTTATTTTGTACTTTTTTTTATCTTTTTCCAAAATATTTTTTGTCTTTTCTGAAAATTTAAAAAAATTTACTATTACAACTAAAATATTTCAACTCAAACTAACCAACCAAACACACTATAAATGGTGTAATTGAAAATGTATTATAGCAAATCCCAAAAAAAAAAAAATTTAGGATCTGTTTGATAAATGATTTTGAGTTTAAAATTTTAAGTTTGAGTTTAAAATTTTTATTGACTTTTCAGAAAAGATAAAAACTTTTTCAAAAAAAGACAAAATTAAAAAAAAAAAGATAAAACTAAAATAAAAAAATACAGTCTGAGATATTTTTCCAAACGAGACCTTAACTTGTTAATGAACCGGCATTGTTGATATTTATTCATCCCTTAACCTTATGTTTAGGGGCAAAATGAAAAATAACAATTAATTGTATTAATTACCTTGGGAGACCCATTTGACGGGATTAGGACCATCTTTAGCCTCCCCATTGAGATTCAAAGGTGCCGATGCATAGGCCGGCGCCGGCGGAGATTTAAATTCATTCATCTGCAGAGGAGAATTTACAGCAAAAAATTAAGACACAAAATTGTATGCACGCATAATTGAGTTCATAAAATTTCAGAATAATTGTTCAATTATTTTCAGTCAAAACAAGAAAAAAAAATGCAATAATGGAAGCTAGAACTTACCCAGCTAGGAGAATTTACAGAGGGACCATCCCAACCTATATGGGCCACATGCTTTACATCTGTGGGGTAACCTATCTGCATTTCTGGTTCTTTCTCATTATCTGCATTGGCCAAACATTTTATTTTTGATATTATTCTGATATTGAGAAACACACGTGACTAATACAGAAAAGAAAACATGAATAAGTACGTACCAAATATCTGAGAGATGTATCTGAGGCCTTTTAACAGGCCCTTCATCTTGTTGCTGTTGTTATTAGACATGTCTATGAAATAATAGTTATATGTAGATATATGTAGAGTATTATTATTCACACTATGAACAATAATTAGGCCACCCTAGAAGGATAGCCTTCTTGGAAGACGTGACATAGAAAACTCTGTCCCTCAAATCTGAAAACAATGAAAACAACGAGAAAAACCCCTACATGTTCAGAACAATTTTTTATTTTTTCTAGAGAGAGATCTCAAAGGAAAAAAAAAAAATTTTAAATGCAGAGTAAAGATTTACAGACCCATATGAGGTTGAATTCAGAATACTGCAATTCTTCTTAATTGCCATGAACTGAATTTGGCATGCATTTTTCACAATGCCGGCGATTTGTGTAAAGCCATTGAAGCAAATTGCCTAATTCTGTCGGGAAAAAAAATCAATAATAATAATTTTTGTCTAAGGTCCTCCTTAAGTCAAGGCCCCTTATTATTAGGATGATTAATTAATAACCTTTACACCTCAAGGTTTGTTAGAAATCCTTAACTAATTATCTTTACACCTCAAAAATATTTAACCTATTAAATACTATAAAAAAAAAAAAAAACAAGTTCTATTACTTAGGTCTTAGTTTAGTTCCGTATTACTCATAAAACAAGAATTTTGTCTCTTCGGGGCATCCGATAAAACAAGAATTTTTATTTCTCAATTTTTTTAACCAGTTCATTCCCTTTTTGCTTCTAACTATCGAGTACGAGACCACAGCGTACAAAAACTCCACATCAAAAAAATAGTGATGTGAACTATTTTTATGTAGCCAAAACAGTCTAGTGTCCTTTTGTACCGTAATTAATTTTTCATTTTCTTCATATAAAAATTGCATGTACTTTGTACTATACTTTTTGTTTTTAATTTGAGAGTAAAAGATTCAAAATTTTGTACCTTCTTATGAAATCAATTGTGTAATTATCATTAAAAAAACTGCATGTTAATTTGATTTAACATATACAATATTTAAAATTCATTTGAGCTAAATTGATATCCTTTAGGATATAGCACTCAGATTAATATTGAGTTAATTAACATTGCTAGATACTTTAACAGAATGCCAGCGTTCCTTAAGTAAGTTGGTAGGGCGCTCGTTCTCCTTGCTGAATGTTAGATTCCAGTCATCTTCATTACGTTGGTCAGGGTATATAGACAATCCACTTTATGAAGGATCATATATCACGCGGGGGGTGTTCACCTCTTCATATTATTTGGGCATTCTAATCTCTATTCCTATAAGCCATTTGTGATGATTCATTTGGTTTTCAGGTATGAACTTGGTTTTCATATTAACTTTTATCTTTTTTTTAGAAATCAACAAAAATTATAATTAATTTTTAAAATTTCAATCAACTTAACTTAAAATTTTCATCTCAAATCCGTATTTCAAACAGAAGCTTAGTCTTATAAAAAAAAAAAAACGATACTTTAACAGAATCTTGCATCTAGAAATGGATTAATTAACTATGGTGGTGTTTGATGAATGAGTTTAGTTTAAGATTTTTAAGTTTTAATAGTAATTTTTGTTGATTTTTCAGAAAAGTTTTGTCTTTTTCAGAAAAAGACAAAAACTACAATGAAAAAATACAACTTAGTTTAAAATGAGATGTAATGTCAAACATCCCCTAAAAGAAATGGGTTATGATCTTTAAAGGGGTGTTTGGTGAATGAGTTTAGTTTAAAATTTTTAAGTTTCAATAGTAATTTTTTAGAAAAGACAAAAAACTTTTTCAGAAAAGACAAAAAATTTTTTCAAAAGAAGACAAAAATCATGATAAAAAAAATATAATTTAGTTTAAAATAAACTTTAAACCAAACACCCCTTAAAAGTTTGTCAAAATTTACGTTTCCCATTAAGTTGTTGTTGTTTTTTTTTTTTTTTCCTTTCCCTGTTTACCTTGAATTCACAAAGGACTACTGCTGTTTGATTTCCCTGAAAACTTTAAAAGCAGCCCCAAATATATATACTACTCAAAATGTCTGTCATAATGTCATATATATACACACATTATATATAAATTTACTTTTTGTCCTTTGTATATATAAAGGAAAACCCATCTTTTAATGTTGCTTGTTAGTTACTTTCTCAGTAATGCGAGATCGTAGGTAATAATCTCTGTTCAGGCCTATATTGAGCAAAGTCAGCTGATTTCCTGGACAATTCAAAGTATGCAGCTCCATTTATGATTCTTCCACACAAAGAAAAAGGAAACACAACTCCATTAATAGCAGCCGACCCAGTTTCACCGTGACAAGCAACAAATGAAAAGGGTAACCATAACCATACAGAACAAGAAATAAAGCAAAAAAAAATTTTTTTTAATTAAAAATTTAAAAAAGTACAGTTAAAAAAAAAACCTGTTATTTCCATTAATGTTTACAGTTTCACGAATCCTCAGAAAAGATATTATGAGCAGGAACATAAAAAAGGGCACCTAATGTGGAACCAAAAACCATTATTGCTTATCAAGAAGCTCAAATACCGCCCATTCCAATTTCCAACACAAGATTTTTCTTACTTTGGTTTTTACATTTAACATGCTAAAAGTAATTTTTTTCTTGCTAGGGAAAAAAAAAAAAAAAAAAGCAATTCTAAACCCATCACAATGAGAAATAACATTATTGATATAATCATAAATAGATCCGACGATTTAAAACAAAATCCTACGATACGGTAATCCCAAAGTTGATTTACAACATGTTTTATCGAAATACGGGTTTCCATGTTCGTAATAAGCAGAGAATGGGAGTGCATAGACATTTACACACCAAGTCCATTTTTCAATTTATTTGTTGTAGGAGGCATTACAAGCTTGCAATAACATAAGCTTGGTCTTCAACATCTTGGGAGAGGTACCTATTGAAGACCATGCTTATGTTGTCGCCTTTTTATCTTTGCAGAGCATTCTTGATTTAGCTGGAAAACGCCTCAAAAGATCCCTCACATAATGGTCTAGCCTGGAAGATGGAGGCTAGGCTTTACAAAACAATGCAGCTAGCGATGCTGCAAACGAATCGTAATTCGAATTTTCTACACAAAACTGGTGTAAAACATGGGATCAAAATCATTCAACTCCTGGTAAAAAAAATTTACAGAGACGAATCATTAAAATAAACACTCCTGCCTCAGCAAATTGAAGCAGTCACAGATGACTTCACCGTCGTTTGATTGCCCATTGAATCTACGTCTTCTGCGTCTGCATGCGAAAATAAGTTGACAGAACGGTCATTTAGATATCAAGACTATTACTAGCTTCACTCCAAAAGAAAATATAAAGAAGAAATACAAAACATAACGAGGATAAAACAGCAAACCTTGCTCAGGTACTTCTTGTGAATCTTCAATGCCTCGTTGCATGCCCTTTTAGCATCAAGATTTCCGGCTATTCCACCCAATATCTGAGACAAAGTTAACACCATAATTAAGATGCAAACAAGCAACATACGAATTCCCGTTGCAATGTTGGAGGGAGAGAGAGAGAGAGAGAGAGAGGGACCTGGACGACATCGTCAAGACCCTTTGCCTCCTTCAGAAGCTTCTTATTTTTTGTCTCAAGAACACTTGCAACGATGAAAACTGCAAGTGCACTATGTCGCTTTGAAGATCCAGTCTTCACATTTTTCCTTTCAAACTTCCCACACTGCTTTAGCACTTTGTCATCTACTTCAGGAGCAGTACAGGTAGCTGAACCGGCGCCAAAAGTTGCCCCCTCGTGCAATGAGAAAATGTTCGGATTGTACTCCATGGCCCACATCAGCTGAAACAAATATATATTATTGTCTTAAACTAAGATTATGATTGGATAGAAAATTCAAAGATCCCAATGATACAAAGATTCTTCCAAAACTTATTTTTTTGTTTTCTTTTTTCCTCAACTGCAAGGTAGTAGCTAATAATTGACAATAACATAACTCATATGGGGAAATAAGAACTGGTTTAGTAGTTACTTCTTACCTCCCAGAGATACAATGCATCAACAAAGGAAAACTCTCGCCGAAAAAGTACCATCAGCATGCGAAATGCAAACAAATACTCCCCACCATCCAGATCCTCTGTCAAGTTAATGCACCATGTCTAGTCGTTAAATTTCATTCTACATACTTGTATCTAATCCTTTGTCTTGGGAGGTCACGTTGTTATGAAGGACTTCTATTCAAATTAGTTTTAAATGCAATTTATGGTGAACAAGAGGTGTCCATGATGACTCTCATGGAACACCTATCTGATTAATTAAGCAACCGACAAAGTTTAGAGAAATCGCAACCAAAAAATAAGGAGCAGGAATGAGTACCAAGGTGTTGATGAAGCTTAGGATCTATAGCTTTGATTATTTGGGAGAGCGTACACAACTGAGCTTGCACGCCTATAGAACTCGAGCTGCACCTAAAATTTTCTCTCTGTTTTCAAAACAAAAGCAGGGGTCTAAATTTTACATAAAAAAAGCATATACAGAAAGCCCCAATCATGTAAGAAATGAGCTAAAAAAAAAATAGTCAGAAAAACAAGAAACAGATTAAAGGAGTCAAATGTTAACCATGAGCATAAACTATTGTGCAGAAGCTACTTTATAACCTTTCTGAGCACGCTCATAAATACAGCTCCGTTTAGTATTTACGAACCGTGAAGATGTAATTTCTTGATAATGCAGATAAGGGTCAAAGTGTTTATAGGCGCATGATGGAGTTACTTTCTTTTTGGCTCAAATTTGTGATGGAGATACTTGACAGTCTGGAATTGTTACCTAAAGCTTATGACAATTGACAAAATTATTGCAAGGAATACTAAAACAGATAGTAAAGGTGGCACAATGCACGATATAGATAAAAGAAATACCAGCCTTCGCATTGCACGTTCAAAACACCAAAATGCATCGGCTTCATCGTCAAGAAGAATCACCATCGGTGAGCATATATCATTCATTCCTGCTCAAAAGTAACCAAATCGTAAGCATCTTCTCATAGATGTCACTAGTTTGAGAGGATGATTTATAAAAACTCACCTTGAACATAACCAATATCATTGTCCAACCAAGCATAAACAGAAAGAACATCCCAAAGTTTGGCCTGATTAGCTTCGCTCTCATAAAAGACAAGTGCTCGATCTGTGCGAACAACATCTAGACCTACAGTGCCAAATTCCATAAGTCAAGTTATACACGTAGCAAACAAAAAATAAAAAAGAAAAAAGAAAGAAATGGAGTTACGGAACATGTGGATACCAATTTGATGTAACGAAAGCTTCCACTGAATCACTTTTTTGTCTGAATTGAGAGAAGATGTTGGCATACTTCCATTATCTCTCATACTGTCATTTTTCGATTCTTCCATTAGTTTGCCATCATTAGCGACGATAGGCGTCGTAACAAACTTTCCACTACCAATTATTGGAACCATTTTTTGACATTCAGCTTTCCATGTACGATACTGCTCCCTATAGTGTTAAATACGGTATTAGAAAATAAAACAAGGTTAGCAATACATGGGAGAGATGTCATTTCAATCTTGTTAGAAAAACAAACTATTAAAAACATATGAAAGTCCAGACCCGACACGCACAGAAATTATAGAAAGACTACCAACATGCAAGAAAAGCAAGCATTTTAGTTGAAAAAGCGTCTAAAAAGTTCCTAAAGCAAAGGTTGTCATTCCAAATCCAACAATTCCAGCATTAAGGCATAAGTACGTTCCCCACATAAGCTCCAACTGTCCAACATAATCCCGGTATAACATAAATTACAGAGAAAAAAGAAAAAGAACACAATGCCTCATCGTTAGTGTACTTGATCCTAAATCCAATCATTAAAAAAATGGAAAAGAAAAATCTGAAAACTTGGAGCTAAGCTCAAGCAGCATGAGAGCGATTCTTATAATAACCTAATTAACTAAGAGGGACAAAATAGACTCTCAATAATCAAATTACTATCCAAAAAATACCTCACCTCCGGCGCTGCCTGAGAAAATTCCGTTCCTCAAAAGTGCTGTTTGGATCATAACAACCTAATAAGAATTCCCACACCACCCCTTTGATTGAAGGATGAACACCCTGGCATTAAAAACTGAGTTAAAGAGCTAAACAGCCTACAACTTTAGTCTACTCTCAACTACGTTAGCTAAAGAAACAAATGCAAGAACACAAAAAGTCTACCCCTCGTTGAATCCTCCTAAGCACGCTTGCAATATCCAGACGACCGTCTTGAGAAAAGGCAGCTTTCCAGCTCCTTGCACTAAGGGTTTTCCCTGCCTGTCAAAGTACATATTTTCAAAGCATAAATGCTTCTGTTCATCTTCACACTATAAAAATGAGAATTCTCTGGCGGGGCCTACAAATTTTCATCACGGTTCAAATGATTTTAATTTGATACGACGGTTAAAAACTGTATTCTATTGATTGTAGAGCCCTCTAGTATTAGTATCCCAAATACTAAAGATACGCATAAAGTTAAAACCAGCTCTTACATTAGTTAACAAAGAAAATGTAATCGAATATATAGATATAGATAAAACACAATTTATAAAAAAAAATGTCAGTAAACGGATTGAAACACTAAAATATGCGTACCCTGAGCTTAAAACGAGTCTTGGGTACATCTTCTTGGCATTCTGGTCTAATTGGATAAAAGGTCTCCAACTCAGCTGTGGAAGCTTTCTTCATAAAAAGCTTTGCCATTTTTCTGACAATCAAGTTTTCTCTTTTTCTGTCATCAATTCAGAGCAATCAGCATCAGTCTCTTTTTCTTTCTTTTCTTTTTTCAATTCTTTTTCAAACACAAAAGAGGAAAAACTGAGAAGATGAAATACCAATTATCATAATCACCGTGTAGAATATAAAATTCCTATAATTTCACAATTTTAAATTGTCTCTTGAGCTTTCCCAGTGCATATTTTCACATTCCAATACCAAAAATCTCATCCTTTTTTTTTTCCTCGACTGAAATATTCGTTCTTTTGCGTTATTTTTTGCATTAAAAGGAACCCCAGAACTTTATTCATATTAATGACCTAAAAATAATTTATATCCTGGAAGAACAGGAGATCGCGAAACAGGAGAAGAATAAAAATTTCAAGAAAGTTGATGTCGTTTGTACCTATACACAGAGGAATCGAAAAAAGACAAAACAGAAAAGTTGCAAAATGCTATAATCCCATGTCGGATTTTAGTCCAGAGATGATAAGGATCACAGAGCGAGTAAGATGAAAGCGATGAAGATTGAAGAATAACGTGGATGATCTTTTTTTTATTTTTGCCTTTTTCTGGAAAGAATACGAAAGGCAATTTGATGGAAGGATTTGATTTTTGTGGTTATTTGATTTGACTATGGCTGAGATGGCTTTTGTCTTGTCTTTTCTGTACGGGAATTCTTTTCCCCTCAATGATTGATTGTTTTCCATATTGACAAGGACAGCTTTTTAATCATTTTTATTAATTTCTTTAAGGAGTTAGAGTCATGGTAAAGCTCTTTTATATATCTTATTAATAGAATTTATTTTTAAATCATTCTGATTTAATTAAAGGCTTATTTGGTACACCCACTCATCTCATCTCATCTCAAAATTTTTTTTGTCTTTTTCCCAAAAAATTTTTGTGTTTTCTCAAAAAGTTTTTTGTCTTTTCTGAAAATTCAAAAAAATTTACTATTCCAACTTAAAAATCTCAACTTAAACTACTCCACCAAACTCCCCCTAAAAAATTAAGATGTTATTTATGTATATTAAAAATTATATACTAAAAATTAAAAAAAATTGGTTTTTCAACTAGTTAACCGGCGATCTTCATGATGTCGATGAAGACGCCGAGGAGCCTCCCTTCCCCAAACATCGACACCTGCCCCCCCTAAAACACTGAACAAATCTAGCTTTCGGGGGGGGGGGCCTGCGAGCGAGGGGGCGGGGGGCTCGTCGGCGTTCAGGGCGAGGTTGGGAGGGGCTGGAAGCGAGGGGGTGAAGGGCTCACCGACGTCGGGGGCGAGGCTGGGAGGGGGGTTATCAGCGTCGATGGGAAGGGAAGGGTCACTTGGGCTCGAGCGTAGGGTGGGGGGGCCTCGTCAGTGTTGGGGGAGGGAGGGGTCACTTGGGCTCCCACATGGCAAATCGACCACAACTATACTCTGTGTTACTTTTTGTGTGTATACCAGTGTATACCAAAAAACTATACACATCTCCTTTTTACTTACTTTTTAAAATTAAAAGCAAATATGTCTCTTTTTTTTTTTTAAAAATAAAACGACATCTAACATCAAAACAAGCTACATGTCGTTAATAAGCGCGTAAATGAGAATTCTAATTACAATAAGCGTTAGGAAAAATAAATATTAATAACAAGCTACATGTCGTTTTACCAATAAAAATGTCATTGAACAGGGACTGTCGTTTTTTAGTGGCCTGTTTCCATCTAAGTTTTTTTATTTGGAATATTTTTCTTATTATTATGGAAAAAAATGACTTAACTAGAAATCCCATTTGTATAATGATTTAAAAATCAATTTATTTTACAAATTCACTTCAGTGTGCTTGGATTTAAACTGAGTGCCTTGCAAGACGCTTAGTGTAAAAATTAGAAGAAATCATTGTGTTAATTTCATTTTCCGTTGTCATTCTAACAAATTCCTCTTTTTGTTCAGTAAAAAAGGTAGGGAAAAAAATAATAAAGAAGGTACTAAAGTAGGAATTTCACTATCTAAAAAATAAATAAAAAACTATGCACAATCTTAGAAAAGATAAAAGGAGATGGGCATCTTGTAACAAGATTAACATTATTTGGTCATAAAGAAAAAGGATTGTCGCACTTTTGTCCATGACTCAAAAACGGAATAAGACTCCTCAGTTTATCTTCAATTTAAAATTCTGAATTTTTTTCAAAATTCATGTGTTAATATTTTAACGATTTAATTATACTCGACAAGCACATTTGAATAAAACCGTTAAAAATTAACACCTTACTAACGAAAATATCAAAATTGTAACTCAAGATAAGTTCAAAGGAGAGAGCTTTTCAGTTCCGAATTGTAGAGATCAAAGTGAGGAGGTATTTGGTGAATGAGTTTAGTTTAAAATTTTTAAGTTTTAATAGTAATTTTTGTTGATTTTTTATAAAAGATAAAAAATATTTTCAGAAAAGATAAAAAAAAATTTCAAAAAAAGATTAAAAAAAGTACAGTTTAAGTTAAACTTGTATCCCAAACAAACTCTGAGACAACGTGCATTATTTTGGGGATAAATTTTGAAATTTATCATTTGTCATTTAAGCTTAAACACGTCATCACTTACAGTAGGCTCGACAACATCTGATTACAACCCACCCAATTGGACGCAAATCCTATATCAGCTGGTCGAAAACCCTAGCTCTCTCTCTCCAGCCCCTCGACTCCTTAGCCCGGACCCTCTTCGGTTCCTGCACCACAAAAATGGTGAGTCTGCTCTGCTCCGCTCTGCTCTTTTTCCCTCACCCTCTGTTTGGCTCCAGGAAAACTGAAATTTTATTACCTTTCTTTCTTGCAATTGAAGCATATGTATGT
The DNA here is from genome assembly GCA_025413485.1 of Ficus microcarpa. NCBI lineage: Eukaryota > Viridiplantae > Streptophyta > Magnoliopsida > Rosales > Moraceae > Ficus > Ficus microcarpa. The sequence continues at coordinate 4,477,435 of CM046384.1, read as the reverse complement.
ATTTATGAATCGACTGGTATTCGGTGTGATGTGCAGGCGTTCAAGAGGTACGTCGAGATCGGGCGAGTGGCTCTCATAAATTACGGGAAAGACTATGGCAGACTCGTTGTCATCGTTGATGTTATCGATCAAAACAGGGTATGTTTTCATATATATATATATATATATGTATATTAAATGTGTTGTTTTTATTGTTCCGCTAAAATGAAGTTCGTTTTGCATTGATTTTTTAGAAAATAAATTGACTTTTTGGTGGTTGCAGTATTTAGTTGTCATGATTGAGTTCAAGGAATAATTTTTGTTAGGGATTTTGTAATATAATTGATTTGTTTCTTGTGCCAATGTTATATCTTGTGTGTTGTTTTATTGCTGAATTCCCTTTTCTGGAATGGAAATTGGTGTACTTGTTTTTGTTCAGGCTCTTGTTGATGCACCTGACATGGTGAGGACCCAAATGAACTTCAAGCGGCTTTCGCTTACCGATATCACGGTCGACATCAAAAGGGTTCCTAAGAAGAAGACTCTAATTGCTGCCATGGAAGCCGCCGGTGAGGTTTGAGTGAAACTTTTACAAGTTTAGAGATCTGAATTCTTTTAATTATTATTATTATTTTTTTAAATATGTTTCGTGAAATTGAGCTTTTGAATGATGATGACAGATGTGAAGAACAAGTGGGAGAGAAGTTCCTGGGGCAGGAAGCTGATAGTGCAGAAGAGAAGGGCTTCCCTTGATGACTTTGATAGATTTAAGCTCATGTTGGCAAAGATTAAGGTTAGTGTTGTTCGACTAACTTGCTATATTTGATTTTCATCGGACTTACAAAATAAGATTGCTTGCACGTTTGATAATTTTGGTTCATTCCGCATAAGGTTAAGCAGATGTGTTAGGGTTAATCCTAATTATTTGTGACTTAAAAGGGCCAGTATAGCTCAAACATGTTCAGATTTGGGTTCAAATGGTTAGAACTAACAAGTAACATTTTTTTTTCGTTTTTCAAGAAGTTTACCAACATTACTTGCACTTGTACATAGGTCTTTTCCAGTTGGACAAGAACACAAGTAATTAAAGAAATATGTGGAAAATTGACCTTTTTAAAGGATTTTTTTTTAAAATAATGTTTCAAGTTTTGTAAAATTAGCAAAATAGCCGTTTTTGTAAAAATGGTTAAATTACTGATTAACCAGCACATCAACTATTCGAATGTTATTGTTAGGGTGTCAATATGTTTAGCTAATTGTGTATGTGCAGAGAGGTGGACTCATCAGGCAGGAGCTAGCAAAACTCAAGAAAGAGGGTGCAGCTTAAATCCGGCATTTGTTGTAGTGTTCCAAGTTTGGTTGGTTTAAGATTTTCCATTGTTTCTGTTGGTCTTTGGGAGGATCTAGCAACTTCCATATTTTGGTACAAAGTCATTTTTAGACAGCCTTGAGAACTATAGATTTAAATCGATATATTGATTTGATTGCCACATGCGTTTTTGTTCATCCTTGAAATGGATTATGGAGTTTGCTTGTGCCTTTGCCATTCAGACCAATACATTGCTTTTGGTTTCTTATGTGGTGCTTAGTACTAAATTTCAGAAAATTTTTTGTTTGATCGACATTTTATTTAGTCTTTTTTGCTTGAAGCTCAGCACATTTTTATATATTTACATTTTTTTTTTAATTTTAGAGTAGGGAATTCAAACTCTACACATTGTAGTGGAGTTAGGTATGGAATTACCAATGAACTATTTTTGCAACCACAGCTGGAGCACAATAGACTAATCAACAATTAACAAAGAGATGCATTTTCGTATGATATTCATTAGCAACTATTAGAGTATGGTAACCTAAATTAAGTTTTGACCCGACCTAAATTAAGTTTTGACCCGACTTAAAAAACTTGTGATGCGACATATGTTATGAAGTTTTAATTATGAGAATTTTTTTGGAGATTTGTGCACCCGATCCCTTTTTACATTTTAGGGTTTGAGTGTGTGTATATATAATATAATTTTAGGATTTCATTATTATGCTTTTGTTGTAACTACCTAAAAAAACACACATTTCTTGTACTGATCTCTGATTTAATGGATTTCTTCATGTGGTTTTTTCCCATCTTGGGTTTTTACGTAAATCTGTGTATTCTTACTTTTCATTTTTCATTTTTCATTTTTTTTTTACCTATTCTTGTTCTTTAATTTCGTAACAGCAACAAAAAGAAAATAAAAAACATAGGGCAACAAGCTCCTCTATATAAACAGAGGGAAATAAACAAAAAGTTGTTTCCTTTTTTCATTTGTTGGGACCAATGAAGCAATTATCTGGTTTCTAGGCACAAGGTCAAATATCGTTCCCATGTTATAAACAATAGCATCTATTATTAAGATCTAAGACTGAACTGAACAGCACTAATTGACTTTGAAAAAATATATATTAAAATACTATGAAAACCTTGTTTTTGCTCGTATGCAAAAGATGGAACTAACGAATTGCTCACGCACTCTCTATTTACACAAGGCAATTCCAGAATCCTTCAAAACAGGGATCATTTACTGCGTGAATCGCAATTATATTCTTACGTCACTTTCATTCTTTTAGTTTCCCCCAAATCATAAATCCAATAAAAGAACATTTCAAACATCCCAAAAGAGAGAGAATGAGCCCCTGCGATAGAGATTTCGGAAAACAAAAATGGCGGAACCAGGAATAGAGCTGCTTTTGACACAACACAGCCTGATAACAACAGTAACGGACAACTGTTACCTTGTTAAAAAGTAACCACCAGAACAACAAGAGACCCTTGATAAAGGAGCTCTCACTTTATGACTGCGCAGTTCAGCTCGCTTCTCCAGTTTTCACCAGGGCCACATTTTGCCCAACATAAGTGAGCGACAAGCTACAATTTTTCACGACTTCCATGGAGCATTCAATGTTACAAGCATCTCTTCATTAAACCAACGACTTCTGGAAGCATCACGAGCTATCCTACAGGAATCTGCCAAAATATAAGAGGGCCACATGTTCAGTTCGTGAACATCTATAAACAACTCCCGCAGGGATCTTTGCTTTGTAAACAAAATGAAAAGGGATCATAAGTAACGGCCTCATAAATCGGGTTGTAACAACATGTAAGGTTCGTTAGTATCGATAAATTCATAATCTATAAACAACTGCTGCAGGGATCTTTGCTTTACAGACAAAAAGGAAAAGAGATCACAAGTAACAGCCTCGTAAATCAGGACGTAACGAACCGACTTACATGGCCGTTACATCCCACTGGAAAAGTTCTTCATGGGTATAAAACAAAAATATTACAATTTTCCTATTCAATCTTTCATAATGAAAGTTCATGTTTTAAATTGATTGGTAACTGAAGTAATGAAAATAAATCGAAAGAAAATTTGAGTTATACATTAAAGGGCATTACATTTTCTAACCCAAGCACAGAAGTACGGAACTCACCTCTCCTTGAGCTTAAAATGGAGCCTCAAAAGATTCATCCCAAACTTCTATACTTCCGTTGGAGGCATCTTCACCATCTTCTTCCATAGAGAGCCTGATATATTCTTTATGTGCAAAGCGGTCCCATTCTGTTAGAGAGGGATCTTCACGTTCCTGCTCACACCGAATTCCATTTGAGGCCATACATCCGCAAAAAACAAATAAGCATCACAAAACCTAAAAACTCATTACCCAATGGCGAAGAAAACCAGTTACTGCAGTGTACCTGTCGAATGAGAAATGGATCACGGCTTTCAAAGGCCATAAACTTGTTAAGATTGAAAAGGATATTAAAGACGTTTCCTGAAAGTTTGCTCCGTTTCAAGTCACGTAGCGTAATACAGTCTTCCCTCTGCAAGTATAATTCCATCGATAAAAATCATACTCCCTCAATGAGAGAGTTACATAAACAGGAGATCTTGCTTTCAGCTAAAAATGTTTTCTAACCTCCGGTGTTATCATATCAACCATTTGACATAATATATCCTCAAACAAAACAGGTTCTTGGGCCATGCATTCCATACGATGCAGCTGCTCCTCGTAAAAGTACTGCATTTCATTGTATGTCAGGACTCCATTCTCATCCAAATCTATGCACTTGAACCTATAAAATACAACAACTTAGAAACAAATCACAATCCAAGACAAAAATGGAACTGCTAAAATAGTATTTAAGAGCAAGGTTAAGAAATCACAAGCCTTGTTCAAGTGCAAAAGTCTGCATTAAGATTAATGTTATAGAAAGAGGCATTGCATACGAAATATACATGCATTATATACCATTTTACAAGTACTATGTTCTTAATGTGTTTTGTTCATATAATTATATTTCTACATATTGTCTTAAAAACACAAAAGTTTTTTTTTTTTTTTTTTAGTTTCTCAACAATTAAATTTCTCGTGATATTTAGTAATGAGATGCATTACAAGTGAAACGTCATTGTTTACCTAGATGTTCAAAACCTGCTTTGCAAGAGACACCAACAGAAAGAGGGAAAAACGAGTAAATAGAACAACATATTACCAATACTCAAGGCTGGGCTCAGATGTTTTGTCCTCCTCTGACAGCATAAAGTACACGAAATCTTCATATCCCATCTTCCCCTCAATCTTGCTAGTAAACTTCCGTGGAGCCTGGAACGAAATCAAAGTAAAAACACAACCAAAATCTTCCGTCAGGAAATAATATGTTCCACTTCAAAGCAGCACTTAGTTTGACCAACACGGCAAAGAGGAAACTACTGAATAATACAAACCTACCTGTGAAAATATTCTATCAACGATCCTGTAGGTGAGGGCATGATTACCATATCTGATGAGGTTGTCTTTGTCAATCAAGAAATCATGGTCCACGTCCAGCTCCCAGAATTTACAGTATACGACGTAAAAATGTTCGTAAGAAAAGTATCTGCAATTTAGAAGAGAAACACAGATGAGATGAGTTCAATATTAAAAACAATAATTAAATGAAGAAGAAAGGAAGCAAGTATAGCAAGTACTAATTTTATTCCATCTCAGCATGTAGGGACCATCTAATAAAACAAATCATTCTACCTAAGGTAATTTTTGACATTAAATCCACCGGCAAACAAAGGAAGCAAGTATAGCAATTACATATTTTTTTTCAATCTCAACATTTAGGGACCATATATGAAAATAAATCATTCTACCCTAAGATAATTCTACACATTAAATCCACCCACAAACAAACCTCAGAACTTTGTTAATATCCTCTTCCTCATCCAGATGTTGCATTGCAGCAATCAGATTTCCTCGCTTCAGCTCTCTAAGGGTAAGACGGCCATTTGCTGATCTATTTACGTAGTAAAAAATCCTATATATAACAGTCTCAGCTGCAACAGTACCAAACAAGTACCTATGAGCTAATAAACACGATAAAGAAGCATACCAAATTGTTTGGGAGGCTTATAAAATAACAAAAATAAAATAAGACTTTGAAAAGGAAATCCCAGACTATTAGGCAAAAGTTCTGACTGAAAACATTAAAAAGATATTAAGGATCAAATTTGTCATTTATGCCATAAAATATATTACTCTTCTAATTTAAAACAAATACCATATCTTTCTTGAAATTCAGGTGTGCCCTTTAAGAATTCCAACCCCGGATGGGTTGCCAAGAGCTCTTGAATAATAGGTTTGAAGTCTGCCTGAATCCAAATAAAAAATAGATAAACAGAGACGAAATAAAATGCCAAGTTAATGGCACACAACCATTAATAAGGCATCAAAGCTTCAATCAAATTAAATTTGTACGGCCAAAAACAAAAATTATAAGTGTAAAACTAACCTGAGAAAGATAATTGCAATTCGGCTGCTTTAGAATTTTAAATATCTTAGTCTCTGTATCCATAATCAGCATATTGCCATCGACCCAGTATTTAATGAATGCATCTCTACATATAATTAAGATACCAAATAATTAACAGCCAAAAGAATGGCACTCAAAAATTCAACGATATCTTCAAATACTAATATTAGTATTAAAGGGGGAACTTGTAACACTCATGCAGATCCGAGAGAGCCACATACCTGGTCACTATCCCAGAGCATTCAGTGTCAATCTTCCTAAAAAGCACAGAGGACAAAAATGTCGGTAGCTTGCATATTTCCTTCGTAAGTGGCTTAAGTTCTGCACAATTAAACAGATAACTTAAGATATTCCCCCCCTCGTATTCTCCAAATAAAGGAAAGGAGCAAAAGAAAGAGATCAGATGAATATTCCACCATGCATTCGCAATCCATCCAGATCTTTCTGGAAATAGTCGTCAATCCTAGAAAAACAGTGTTCCTTTAGTCCCTTTGGCGGAGGAGGACCATTTTGGAAATAAAACTGCGAGCAAATGACATCATATATAACAGTATGAGTTTCTAACCAATAAAAACATGAAGAAAGAAAGAATTCCCAAGTTCATAAGTACAACATCAATAGTGAAATATTAACAACCAGAAATGAGTACAACCTGAGGAATGACTTCTCGCCCTTGTTCAGTGACCAACTTTAGCGGCGAGCCTAGAGGAGGACTGCTTCGCTGCCTCGACAAGCGTGGAGACCCAGACGAACTTCTCGGAGAGAGTGGCGGGGTGCTACCAGCAGTAAACACCGACGGCAAGGTATTCCCACCAGCGGAATTCAAGTTATTGGAGTTCGAAAAGGCATTTAATGAAGTGCCTGCCTTTGCTTCATCAATTAAAGATTTCACCTGTCAGACCAAATGACACAGGATGAATAATTAATTGAACACAGTTATGCTTCATGAATAATTCAACTTCCTAATAACTCACCAACAAACATAAAAAGGGATTTTTTTCGACAAAACCAGAAACTATCAATTCGCATTCATAAAAGGTTACTGTATACAAAATAAATAATAATAATCACCACAAAAACAAGACCAGACAAAATAGTGTTGGGGATGGAAATAAATTTTACCAGCCGCCCAGTTTCTGGAAGGGAAAGCCACTGAGAAAATAAATTCTCGGCAAGTTGAGGGCTCGTCTTTAACGCAAACGGAGACAACTCTGAAAGGTGCAACAGTTCAGGATCCAAACAAGTACCATCCCCCGTAGAATCGATATCCATATTACAAAATCAATGATTTCCAAGACCATAAATCTTCAATTCTTCAATCGAAACAGCATATAATTGAAGAACAATTCAAGCTGAAAAACCCTAGAATATAAGCGAATGATTCAAATAACAAACTACTCCAAATGCTCCACGAATTCAATTCCGTACAAGTGAAACGAACCAAGAGAAGCTCATTAAAAAAAGAAGAAGAAGAAGAAGAAGAAGAAGAACCAGAAGAAGTAGCTTTAAACCCACGAACCAAAACCCTAGCTTTCCACAGATTGTTCTGGAGCCAAAACCAAACCTTCTTCAAGGCTTTTCACCGGAACAAAAGATTCAAATTCCGATTCTCACATCAACTTCCCAGAAAGCTTTTTCACTCGTGTAAGAAGCTAAGCCATTACAGCCTCGGATTACGACCTAGAAGCTTCGAAATCCAAGAGTTTAATCGGACGCTTTTGAGAACACCAAGCAAATGGAATCGACAAACCCTTCCCGAAAACAATCCTGATTCTGGTTCAAAAAAAATCAACAAAAAACGAACCCCCCCCCCCCCCCTCCCCAAAAAAAATCCCTTTCCAGAACTGGAAAACCAATCGAATTCTCGCCGGACAAGAAGGCGGTGGCCGGAAAATTGAGATTCTGAAACTCCGAGCAAGAGAGAGAAAATTTGAATGAGGGGAGAGTGTACTGTAAATGTGGGAACTGGACGAATAATCAGAACGAGAAAAACCCTTAAATAGAGATAGAGAACGGGACAGAAAGCCACGTAAGCATCTGTAACGGAAACCGCAAATCCCGGAGACTTTCAGATCAAGACTCTCGTTGACTGCCTAGTAGTTTGTATGCAGCTCGTACTTTTATACGGCGACGTAGTTAATACACGTCACGTGAGTGTATATCCCGCTATTTTTTTAATTTATGATTTATTTAGCCTGATTTATTTTTATTGATTTTTCAGGAAAAAAAAAAATTGAGGTGAAAATTTTAAATATGAGTTGAATCACCAAATGAAGCATTAGTCTATATTTGATGAGTAAGTTTAATTCAAATTTAACTCAAATTTTTCATATTAATTTTTATCTTTTTCTGAACGGCGAACAAAATTTATAACTATTTTTTAAAAAATCAACTCAACTCAAATTTAAAAATTTCATCTTATCTCAAATTTAATTTAAACACTAAACGAATCCTCAGTGTTTCAATTAAACTCAAATTTTTTAACTTAATTTTTATTATTTTTTTAAAAAATAATCAAAAATTATGAACAAAGGGAGACTTAATCTACTATGATTAACCACCGGCGCCGCCTTTAATCCGCGAACATGGTTTAAACTTTATTATAATAATAATCCACACGATTTAGTTGAAGCAATTAAGAAAAATGACATGACGGTGAGATGCTGAAACGACAAAAATGGAAAACGACTTGAAACAGTTTGAAAGACAATAGATATTAGATAACGACATCAATAGGAAAAACGACAGAAAACAACCTCTGCGAGATGAACGACATCACCTCGAGAAACGACATCAAGATGTTGAATCACGAGAACCTTGGAATATATATATATGTATATATATTTTTAAAAATTTTTACGACACTAACTCTAAAAACAACAATTCAGGACGTTAAAATTTTCATAACTTGAAAAACAACATGAAGTTTAAAATGGCATAGGTTGAAACGACGTGACCTTGAGACGTTGGAACGAGAAATTTTGAAATAAACAAGTAAAATACATGAAATGGAGTGGAAAACTACATTTCCAGAGGGAAAAAATATAAAGAGATAGTAGAAATATACTTCAATCCATAAAATAAGTAAATAACACACGGAATAAGAAGATGAATTATATAAACGATACAAAACCAAATCACCTGTAAACGGCATAAATTTGATATTTTTATCCATATGTAAAATTTTGTGTGTATTTTTTAAATGTGAAAAGAAGAAGATGCTTTTGTCTTTCCTGATATATATATATATATATATATAGAGAGAGAGAGGAAATGATACTTGTATGTAGTCAGTATTTCACATTACATTATATCTATGTTTAGTTATGTAAGATGCAAAATGGACGGGTATTTTATTTCACAAATGCCTGTAATGGATTTTCTTTTTTTCGAATTTCAAAAGGCTATAAGAGATATTAAAACGACATAATGAGGTAAATAACATGACAAGGAAAGGAATTAATAAGCTCAACAACGTGATTACATCATATTTTTTTCGTGAGGATAATCAAGTGACTTAGATAAACAACCTAAAATCAGCGCAAAACGACATAATTAAATCATCTTAACTTCTTCTTCATCAAATAATAATAATAATAATAATAATAAAGATAGAAAGAAAGAAACTACAACAATATTTTTAAACGACGAAAATGTGGAAAACGACACAAACTTCAAAAAAAAACTCCCGCGTTGACTTAGTAATAACTGATTAACCCGCGATGAAGTTGACCACCTAATGAAGTCCGTCATCCGGGGAGATTATTGAAATTTAGTAAATCATGGAGGATATCATTGAAAAGCCCAGAATCTTGATAAAAACAAGTTTTCGATATTTACAGCGCAGTCCCTATTTATATATTCACGACGAAAAAGCCACAAAACTTCTTGCGAAATTTCTTCAAAGCTCCGCGCTCTCTGTTTTCGTTTCATCTCTTTATAGCTCTTCACGATTTTCAACAAAACTTTGAAGAAATCTCTGCAATTCTCGTTCGTTTCGGAACACTCGTTGGCAGCCATGAATATATTTTCGAAGAAACCCACCGCCAAAGGTTCGTTGCCAATTCTTAGCCCTTAAGATTTCTTCTGTTTTGTTTTGTTTCAGAAGATTGATCAAATTTTCTTTCTCTCTCAAATATTTTACCAGAATTTTATTTCGATTTGATTACTTTTTTTTCTGCTGATCATGGATCAGTATTTTCTAACGATTTTTTTTTTTTTTTTTTTTTTTTTTTTTTTTTTTTTTTGTATATTTGGATGCAGAGGCTCTTCGGGAGAGTAAGAGGGAGATGACACACGCCACCAGAGGTTTTTTTTTTTTTTTTTTTTTCAAATTTCACTGAAATTACTCTCAAACTTTTCAAGAATTGGAATTTTAATTTTGAGAACTAAATTAATAGGACAGGAGTATTTAGGGAAAACAGATAATTTAAGGAAAATTCTTGCAATTAGGGAATTAGAGAGGATTTGGGATTAAGTGGATTAGCCTTTTGAATAAAAGAACTATGAAGTTAATAGAACCTGATTTGAGAGAACTGACGAAAACTTTCGAATTCTCATTTTTGTAATTTTTCTTTGTTTTTTCTTGTTTCTTCAGGTATAGAGAAGGAAATTGGAGCGTTACAATTAGAAGTATGATAAGATCTTCCAAATTATTGTCATCTGCTATATGTTTTTGCAACAGACAACTGATTTATAATTCTTGTTTAAATCCCAGGAAAAGAAGCTTCTTGCTGAGATAAAAAGAACTGCTAAAACAGGGAACGAGGTAAGTTTTTGTTTTGAACTAGACTGGATTGAAACTAAATATTCTTAAACCTCTTTGACAAGTCCTTGTTCTTTTGTATTCTGCAGTCGGCAACTAAAATTCTGGCCCGGCAGCTAGTCAGGCTTAGGCAACAGATAGCCAACTTACAAGGCAGTCGAGCTCAAATGCGAGGCATAGCTACTCATACACAGGTTTCCTGAGAACTCGAGAACTCTCTCTCTCTCTCTCTCTCTCTCTCTCTCCCTCTTGCTTTTCGTGGGTGCATTTCGCTTAGAAATACTTGTACCCTTTTGCAGGCAATGCATGCTCATTCTTCAGTTGCTGTTGGAATGAAGGGTGCTACCAAGGCAATGTCAGCAATGAGTAAGGTTAGATTATAATGACTAATGCTACATAGATTATGCAAGCGATGAAATCACATTATCATTGTATAGATGCGAGTGTTTCCGTTTTGATATGTTTGGTGACTGACATGTTTTGGTGGCAGCAAATGGACCCTACAAAGCAAGCGAAGATCATTCAGGAGTTTCAGAAACAGTCTGCGCAAATGGACATGACGGTAAGATTTATATTCAGTTTGCATTGTAGTATCTCCACATAGAGAGAATTTCATGTTTCATTAATGGTTCCGTATATTTGAGGCTCAATGGCATGAATTCTATGATGTAGACTGAAATGATGTCTGACACAATAGACGATGCCCTGGACAACGATGAAGCTGAAGAAGAGGCCGACGAGCTCACAAATCAGGTAGGTTCTTCCTTGCAATCAGTCATTCACATTTCCCTTAAGATGACATTTTTTGTGGATTCGGTTATGCAGCAACTGTAAATTAAGATGATTTGAAAGAAAGTGAAAAAAAGACTTGTATCGACAAATATTGTATCATTGATTAGTAAAAGACTCAGATCCTTGGCAATTGATGGCATTATTTCTCCAATTATATTGTTTTGGCAGGTGCTAGATGAAATCGGTGTCGATATCGCTTCACAGGTTGGTATCATTGATCTTACCTCTCTGGATTTTATTGTTAGTTGGTGCTGGATTCATTGTCCTTTTGAAGCTGATTACGAGCATACTTGAAATCTTTGTAGCTGTCAGCAGCTCCAAAAGGAAGAATCGCGACAAAAAATGCAACCGAGGATGCTAGCAGGTAAGCCCCCCTTCCGTCCATTCTCGTTAGACTTTGTTACTCCATCACCATTATTGCATTATATTTTGTGGAATGTGTTTCATTATTGTTCGTAGTCATCATGTGTGAATCTTTTTCGGACTAATCGATTTTCACCTCCTTTCAGTTCCGGTCTTGATGAGCTTGAGAAGAGGTTGGCAGCTCTCAGAAATCCAGGAACTTGAAAGATTAGTTCCCCTTTTTTTTTCCTTGAAAAAACCACTCGCATTGAGATCTGCGAAGCTGCACTGTACATGTGAATATTTTGCCCATTTCGGCATGTAATATTTTCGGACTTCAGCTATCCATTATGAACTTTCTTTCTTTCTTTCTTTCTTTTTTTTTTTCCCCTGTAGCAAATGTTACTCTAAACAAGAAAAAATACAGAAAAACAAAAATTTGGTATGATATTTTCCATCTTCAACAGATGTTTCGTTTCCAATGTATGTGCGCGGTGGCACCTGGTTATTTGTGCCGGACGTACATGTACAATGCCTTCAAATTTACATGAGGGGATGATTGGTGAATGAGTTTAATTTAAAATTTTTAAATTTCAATAGTAATCTTTTTAGAAAAGATAAAAATTTTTTTAAAAAAAGATAAAAATTACAATAAAAAAAGTATAATTTAATTTAAAATGAATCCTTTATCTTCTGTTTCTGTTTAAAAGACACGTTTATTTCGTGTCATGTTCTAATAGTATATAATATATATATAAATATTTCCTTTTTATATTGTGTTGAAATGAATTATGTTTAAGTTGTTTAGATTTAAATAGTCACTATAATATTGTATTGGTGGAAAAAATATGACGTACAAATTGGTGAAAATGAGAATAAAATATATGAGATACCAAATATACATTGAATTGTATTGGGACATTAATGTAAAGTAAATACGTCTTCCAAAACACCCCATAAGCACCTGTGATTTTGATTTTCTAACCCCTTTCCCTATTCATGCTAATTCCATGTCAAATGGTGTAACAAAGATTGGTCTCAACGAGAAACAAATGTATCATTTCATCAAATCATCATTTAATAAAATAAAAGGATAAATTATTACATCTTCTCGCGTCCGGTACAGAATGACCCCTCCAAGGAAAAAAAAAAAAAAAAAAAAAAGTTTCCATACAGGATAAAAACTGCATGTAAATAAATTCTCTGCTTTTAGGGGATTCGTTTTCGTCTATCAACGGCCAAATACTCTTCAGATTCAGATGGAAAAAGTCATTTGTCATTTAAGACGTTACATGCCTTGCAATGATGGCGATTAGATGAAACCCCATGTACAAAGAGTGAGGAGGGGAAAAAAAAAAATAAGAGAGAGAGAAAGAAGGAAAGAAAAAGATTCAGTAGTTCATCACATAGAAGGGGCGTTTATCCATAGGATGAATAAAAGAAAACACTGTCCTTTACTTTCTGATGGAAAGGAGCTCGAAGCTACGTAGAGGATCGTCTCGGTTGCCTCTTGCGGCAGAAGTGCGAAATGGTTTGGCTTCAAATCCAGGCAGAATTCTTTGCGTGGTGGAAGGCCGGCCACTACTCGACACTAATCGACCTGTTCGGTTCTCACTGTGCTCGCCTGATCTGTGCTCACCTGATGACACTGGCTTGATGCTTGAGATGATCGCTTTTCTTGAACTGCTGCCATATCTAGAAGAACTGCGGCCTCTTTCAGAGTCGTGCTGAA
>CM046384.1:4438889-4463889 GCA_025413485.1 Ficus microcarpa | reverse complement strand
GAGGTTTGTACTTACTTGTCTTATGTGCTTAAACTTCCGAAGTTATATCTCCTACTTCGCAAATTTGAGAAATTGTCCTGATTTAATAATATCTTATATTATTAGATAAAATCACAATTATATTACTCTATTCATTTATTTATTTATTTTATAAATTAAAATGAGCTTATTTTACTTATATCATAATTAACCTTAACAATTAATTCATATTAATTACTAAGTGTTAAATAAATTTCTACTAATTATTATTTAATTAATTTAACTTTACTTAATTTAATTTAATTGATTAATTAATTAATTAACTAATTAATTAAGTAGTAGTTAATTATTACTTTATTTAATTGAGTAATTATAATTAAATTACATAATTTTAATTGACTAATTAATAATTATATCGTTCATAATTTAATTATGTTACTTAAATATTCTTTCTTATATAATACTTATCAATTATTAATTCTCATATTAATAATTAATAATTAGATTATTTTAATAATTAATGTTTGATTAATCTCTAATTAATTATCCATAGTTATATTAATAATTAATGATTAATAAATCTATAATTAATAATGTATTATGATTATGTAGTTACTCAATATAATAATCTTACTTATACAGCTAATTATCACTTACTAACTCTTATAATTAATTTATTAATTACTTTATTAATTACTTAATTAACTTTCTTACTATAATTACATTTTTTTTATATATTTATTAGTTTGTTTATTTATTTATTTCTTAATTAATTAATCAATCAATGTGACAAAGAGTCACATAAATGTATACCTTCCATCTAGTATTGGGCTTGATAGGCCCAATCCCATTAGTTATGATCATTTAGTTGGACTAAGGTAGTCTCTTAGTTTATGCCTAATAATCCCCTAGTGTACTTTATCTTAGTCCATTTAAAATTTGTGATTCAACTTTATAAAATTAGGGTTTTTTATATTATTTGATCGTATACTTAATATTAACTTATTTCATTAATAAATATATCTACATGTTATAACTTACCTTTATATTACATTTTAATATTTAATTATTTCGTCGGTGTGGGATTTTAAGTTGTAAGATTTATTTAAATTTGAGTATGATCCCGTTTTAGATACTTAATAACTCGTTAGAAAGCTTGAAGCATCTAGTTTCTATCTTTATAATTTGTTTTCCAAGATTTCGAGCATTTCAAACATTAATGTAAATATTTTTCTAAGTGTCTTATGGTAAAATCTCAGTTTACTATGTTACAATACAATATTATATGATTTATTAAAATTTATTTACATATCTGTTTTAAACACATGATAACTCATTTCAAAACTTGAGATGTCTATTTTATAGCCATTATTAGTGTTTGAGTGTTTCATACCATATACTTAGGTTTTTTAACTATTGGTCCCACGTATGTACCATATGTCCAGACTTATGAGTAAATTTAAAAGAATCATAACAATTCACTTACAAGTCTAAATAAGACAAAAGATATGTCGTTGGAAAGCTTATGTTGTCTCGTTCATACACTAAGAACAATTTTGTAAAGAATTATGTTTTACTAACCCAAAATATACAAAACCCGTGGCTGGTACAGGATTCCAACAAAAGCTCTCGGTTTGTAATCCAAATTTATAAAATTCACCAAAAACTACATATTTATCCGTTTGGAGCACATGATACCTTGTTGGAAAGCTCAAATAATTCTAGTTTTTAGATATATAACCTATAATCCAAAATGTTAAGACTAAAGGGTTCGGTGTATATAAAACCCGCGGCTAAATCATATCCCAGAGGTTTATATTCTCTCTAATTTTGTGTCACAACTTCAAATTCTCATAACTTTAGACATACAAAATCAAACCAAGTGTTTTCAAAGCCTAAATTGAAGTTTATTCTCTGAAAATTTTTATCATATAATTTATTTTTTGTACCAAAATTTCTAACGCATGCCATATTCTCACAACAACTACAAGCTTTAACAAAGTTCGTAGATCTCACCGAAATGTTCTGTGGATCCTTTAAGATCTCGGACCTCCAAAGTTTTTCTCAAAATCTTTTCCTAGGTAAGAATAAGTCTAACATTAAGATTCCAACTAAGCATCATGTTTTAGTTCTCCAAAAATGACTAAAATACAAAGAATAACACGTCCTCTAACTCCGTTTCACACTTCTTCAAACTTGGTAACGGGGTTGGTTAAAGCTTGAAAATGGAGGGAGAAGGATGCTAGAGGGGTGTTAGGAGATGGAGAATAGTGGTGGTGGTGGCTAAAGAAGCTCGGTTTTTTTTTTTTTTTAGCTTAACTTGTGTAAGAATAAAATGAGATGTTGGGGGCTTGTTTTTAGTCAACATTTGCTTTAAAGGAGCTGTATTTTGAGGGGTAAAATGGAAAATATTTGGCTGATTCTCCCCTTGCATTGCCGCCACTTTAGGGAGGGAGTTGAGTTAAAAATTTTGTTCAACAAAGTTAAGACAGGAGGTCACTTTCACTTGTCTCTTCTTTATGACATATTGCCAAAATAAGCCATGACATCACTTACATGAGATTGCATGCATGTACCACTTTCTTATTTTTCTTATTTGTTCAAATTTCTTTTTGCTTTTGACCATAACTTCCAAATCTCCCCTTTGTTTTTCTCATTTTTAATTTATTTTTCTTTCTTCTAATTTTTCCACCATTGATCAATGGTTGTCATCCTTATTCTTATCTATTAGATCTTCTATCACACCAATCATTACCTTAAGATCTTATTAGTCACTTATCATTCAAAGCTTGGCCATCAATTGGCCTAGGATCCTTTAACATAAAATCTACATCATTGATTTCAAATTTAAGCACAATTCTTGATCAATCTTCCACCTTTAGATCTTCTAAGAGTAAATCCTAATTATTCATCTTCTATTTATGTGACGCATTAATTTTTCCAATCATATTGTCAAAACTTAACTATTGATATGACCAAAATAAATACTAAGGTTACTAAATTGACCTACTAATTAAAATCAAGGTTCTTTCAAAAAATTAACATTTATCCTTCTAATACGACATAATAAATTTTTTGTATAAATTTATATGTCGTTCAACTCATATTCTATGTATCTATAATTTCTCATTTAAATAGAGAAACTCAACATCGTTAGATCATCGACATCATCATACTGATGATACATATACAATCATTCATCATCTTGTAATTTGATATTCATCAAAATAACTCATTAAAAGTATATTAATGAAAAAAATCTATAATAATAATTAATAAATCAAGTTTATAAATTTTTAAGGCGTCACAGGACGAGAGAAAAGGAAAATGACACAAGAACCAAGCATGACAATGCCGTTGCAAAAGGATACCAAGAATAACAAAGAAATGAAGAGAAAAGACAAAAACGACGGGAAAACATAGAAACGACAACATCGCAATAGTAGAAAACCAAGACTAACATAGAAACGACGAGAAAATACAAATATGACTATAGAAAACATAGAAACGACAACACTGCTGTAGAAGGAAACCAAGGAAAACATAGAAACAACGAGAAAATACAAAAACGACTAGAAAACATTGAAACGACAGCAACGCAGTAGAAGGATACCAAGACTAATATAGAAACAACGAGAAAATGTAAAAACAACATGAAATTAAACGTCGTTTAAATATTTTAAAGACATGAAAAGATGAAATCGACTTAACAACCTAAAACGACAACAAAAACGAAAACGACATTAAAACAAAAAATGACAAACTAGCCTAAAATGGACAATCTAAAATATAAAAGGAAAGACATAACAAAGTAAAAAGAAAAAAATATCACGCTAAATCTAAAACAACCAGGGTATCTGGAACAAACAAAAAAAACTAGAAAATATAAAAGACATTAACATTATAAATATTGGAAAATGTACATAATTATAATTATAATTGTATTTTACGTAGTTTCTGTAATTAGTTAGTTTCCCAATTTAGATTTCTGATTTTATTTGATTTTTTACAATCGTTGACTTTAAAAAATTCACTAGATTAGGAAAGTTGATTTTTTGTAATTAGGAAACTTTGATTTGTAATTTGTATATAAATATTTGATCACATCAATGAAAAGGTTGTGCCATAATTTTTCCAAATCCTCCTTAATCTCTTTATTTATCAGAGTTTTAAGCTTTTGGGTTTCCCCTCTCTCTTTCTTTCTCTCTCTTCAGCAAGCCTAGTCGTCTCTCACAATCAGTCAACTAGAAGTCTATGACCGGTTGACCAAACCATCACAGCAAATCACCATGTCCGCCTCAAACACTGCTCAAACTACAGATATCACAATTCCAAATCCTCACGAACCTAACAAACCTCTCACAGCCATAAATATCCCAACCGATAATATCGTTAAACTCACCACTACAAATTATCTTTGTTGGAAACTTCAATTCCATGCCACTCTTATAGGTTACAATCTCGAAGGTTTTGTTGATGGATCTTCACCGTGTCCACCAACAACCATTACAAAGGATGGCAACTTCTCCCACAATCTGACGTACCAAACATGGATACGAGACTAGACAAACTCATCTTCAGTGCTCTTGTTGGATCTCTAATTGCACCAGTCATCCCTCTCATCACTCAAGCCACCACTAGTCATGCAACATGGACCATTCTCTTCAACACCTTTGTAGGACCTACCAGAGGACACATCAAACAGATAAAAGCGCAACTGAAGAATGTCACCAAAGGGTCTCAAAGCATCTCTAACTACATGCAATTCATTAAAAGCCGTGCTGATGAACTAGCAATTTTAGGCAAACCTCTTGATCAAGAGAACCTTGTTGAGACAATTCTCGATGCCCTTGATGATGATTACAAGGTAGTTGCCGATGCCATCAACAATCATGGGACACCAATCTCCTTAGATGAGCTTCATGAGAAACTCATCAAAAAAGAACTCTCACTCCAAGTGTCTCCAACACCTTCCATTCCTCTTCTAGCAACATGGCAAATCCAGCGACTCCTCGATCCAATCAAGGCTCTGGCAATCAGTCATGGTGCCCGTCTCAACCTTATGGGTCATCATCTCCCATGTTTCGCAACGCTAGGCCGCAATCTTCTACACCACGCAACGATCATCCACCACCGAAGCCCTACCTTGGCTATTGTCAGGCTTGAAATGTCCAAGGCCACACCGCCAAGCAGTTGTCCCACCTTTCGCTTGATGGTAACTGTTGCTTCAAACCAACGATCCCCTACTACACCATAGACTCCATGGACTATGCACCCACATGCATCCTGGCAAACATGTGCCCATTTTGCTATTGCCTCTAACACTCCTGGTTGGCTCTTAGATAGTGGATCATCGCATCATGCCACCGCTGACTTGAGCAATCTCTCTCTACGCACTCCGTATGATGGCTCCGGTGACATTGTGATTGGAGATGGCACGGGTCTACCCATTACCCACACCAGTTCCACCTCTCTTTCCATAACCTACCGTTCCTTTTCATTAGATAATGTTCTCTGTGTTCCTACCATGAAAAAGAATTGGATTTCCATTTTCTAACTGTGTCTCTGTTGATTTCTTACTATTTTCTTTTCATGCGAAGGATCTTTATATAGGGGCAATCCTTTTGCTGGGGCAAACTAAGGATGGTGTGTAAGAGTGGCCGGTGTCTTCCAAGTCATCCAAGTCGTCTGCTTTAATTGATTTTTCTTATGTCAAGACCACTTTGTCCGAATGGCATATTAGATTAGGTCATCCATCTTTGCCAATCCTTAGGCATATCATTTCTCATTTTAATTTAAGCTTATCGAGTCCTCAGTCATTGACTTCAAATTGTAATGCTTTCCAATGCAATAAAAGTCATCAGTTATCATTCTGTACTTCCTCTGCTGTCTCCTCTTATCCCCTTGAAATCTTGTTTTCTGATGTGCAGACGTCTCCAATTACTTCAGTCAATGGGTTTAAATATTATGTCATTTTTGTTGATCACCTCACCAAATACATATGGTTGTTCCCTCTCGAAAGGAAATCAGATGTGGCTAATATTTTAATTCGTTTCAGGGCACTAGTTGAAAAATTCTTTAACCGCAAAATCATCACCTTATATACCGATAATGGCGGGTATACCAAGCATAAGATACTTATCTTACCACTAATGGCATCTCCCACCCTACCACTCCACCACATACACCTGAGCACAATGGGTATTCAGAATGTCATCATCGTCACATTGTCGAAACTGGTCTTTCTCTTCTTTCTCATGCGTCTCTACCTCTCACCTATTGGTCCTATGCCTTTTCCACCACTATATACCTCATCAGTTGCATGTCTACTCCCACACTTCAACTCTCATCTCCATTAAAATATCTCTTTGGTTCTCTCCCAAACTATTCCAAACTCCGTGTCTTTGGTTGTCTGATTTAATTTTATTTGTACAATCGTTGACTCTAGGAAATTCACTAGATTAGGAAAGTTGATTTTTTGGTAATTAGGAAAGTTTAATTTGTAATTTGTATATAAATATTTGATCACATCTATGAAAAGACTATGCCATAATTTTTCCAAAGCCTCCTTAATCTCTTTAAAATGATCTTAAAAAACGTAAATATACCGACAATAAAACTAGAAAATCTGGCAACTTCAAAGGGCTAGGAAATGTTGGTAGCTCAAGGAAAACTGACAAACGCTAGCAGAACTAGAAAAATTAAAGGAAAAAATAAAAATCAGACAAAAATAATGGTATTAGACGATCATAAAATTGAAAATGATAGAAAATTGAAAACTACTTATCAAAACCAGAACTAAAAATTTATGTGTAACACCCGTGAACTTGTGTATTTAATGTGATGGAGGATCTTGACTCATTTAACACAAACCAACTGAAGTTGTTTTTTTTTTTTTTTTTATGACTTGCACTTGAAGAATCCCTATGACTCGGCAACGACCCCTTGTGGATCGAGTAGTGGATCGGCAATATCAGCAGCTGCAAACTTTGCAACAGTAACTCTAGGAAGCGAGACCGATGGATCCATTTTATGTCCTTCTAGCGATAACTCAGTGGTGGGAATCAAACCGACAATCGGTCTCACTAGTCGTGCAGGGGTTGTCCCCATCTCTCCTAGACAGGACACTATCGGGTATGAAGGACGTTTACACAATTATCCTTGGTCTATTTTAATTTCGGTTTTATGTTTAGTTCTCCATGCTAATCGTTTAATCTTATGGCATTAGCATTCCTTGCACAGTATAAAACACTCTAATACTCCCAGGATGATATGGTATCATGTTTCTGAATGTTAGATCTTATCAAATGACGTTAAAAAACAAAACAAAACAAAACAAAAAGCAGGATCTAATAGATCTAATAGATCTAATATTGTAGTTTAATCAAATGTTGGATGGAACAGGCCAATTTGCAGGACAGTTGCGGATGCTGCCTACGTTCTTGATGCTATTGTTGGCATCGACAAGAATGACAATGCAACAATAGAGATGTCCAAGTACATTCCAAAAGGCGGCTATGCACAATTTCTCAGACGTGATGGACTCAAGGGTAAAAGAATAGGGATTGTAAGGCATCCCTTCTTTGAATTTAACATTTCAAAAGATGTCGACACTTTTTTGGCTAAAACATATGAGCAGCATTTCAACACGCTAAGGTGAGAACAAATTCTAGCAATGTAGCATCTGCATGTGGTTATTCGATGAAATGATTAATCAGTACTAATATTCATTATTGCATATCAATTTTTTCAGGCAAGAGGGTGCAATTTTGATAGATCATCTGAAGATACAAAACATCGACGAAATCTTAAATGATCCGAGCGAAAACATTGCACTGAGAATAGAGATCAAAATAGCCTTAAATAAGTACCTAACCGAGCTAGTGACTTCGCCTGTAAGATCCTTGGCAGATGTTATAGACTTCAACAATAAAAACTCGAAACTGGTGAGTCCTTCTCAACCCGATTCAAAAGAGTGAATAAGCACCATATTTTTATCTACTTAACCTAATTTTGGTGATGGATGGATGGATGCAGGAAGAAATCAATGATTACGGACAAGAATTATTTTTAGCGGCTGAACTGACAGACGGATTTGGAAAAGAAGAGAAGGCAGTTTTGGCAAACTTAGCGAGACAGACGAGAGACGGTTTCAAGAAATTGATGAAAAAGTATGAGCTTGATGCACTAGTAGCTGGGGGTTATTTAACGCCAGATTTTCCAAAAATCCTGGCGATTGGAGGATTTCCCGGAATAACTGTCCCTGCAGGCTACATTAAAAAGGTGCCATTTGGCATTTTCTTTGGGGGACTAAGGGGTTCCGAGCCTAAACTTATTCAAATCGCTTACGGATTTGAGCAAGCTACTAAAATTAGGAAGCCTCCTTCCCTTTAGAGCTTGAAGCTTCAAAATTGAGCTCCATAATATATGTGGTTTAACCACTATTTTACTTGTTAGTTACTCTTGTTGTCATGTAAGTTGTGGCTTGACTTGTGTGGAGTGTACTCAAAATATGCATAGATCGGTGTACATCGATCGATAAAATAATGAGTTACTGATTACTTTTTCTATCTTACCAATTACCTTTTCTATCTTATATTTATTCCGTTTATTTGCGAGAATTATATTTATTTGGCCCCACGAGATTGCACAAATCGAATTACTATAGCTATTACTTCATATTTATTTACACCTTTTTTTTTTAATATGATGTAAAGAAAAAAGAAGAAGAAAATCAAACAACTAAATAGCTATCTACACAATCAGCTACCTTTAATTTGATTTTTTTTTCTTTTCTCTCTCCTTCAAAATTTTTATATTTTGTTTTTTGTGAATCCACAACCACTTCGTCCTTTGAAATAGTGAGGTGTGTTTGTTTCTTGGGAATTATCTGCCTACGGTCCTATTAGATTCTGAAAGGGACGTTGGGTGAACACTTGAGAACACTATTGATCCTTTTTTTTTTTTTTCCTTGTTCAACATTTTGGAAAGAAAATGAATGAATGCCGCTATGGCGAACCTTGTGTGGGGCTTAGACCTTTTTTTTTTTTGGGGGGGCAAAATTCAGATTTTGATGAGGTGGAATTATAATAGTTAAGTTAGAAACTTGAGTCTTAAAATAATTATTGGAACGTACTATTTGCAAAGCACCTCTATTTTTTTTTTTTTAATTGTTTGATTACTACAACTAGCAAAACAATCTTTACTAAAACCATAGGGCGCTCCAAAAGGGCGGCCACTCCAAAATACTATTAAGTCCCAAATGCTATCTCAATTAAGCACCCTTTTTCTTTTCTTTTCTTTTTTTTTTTTTTCCTTGAACAATTAAGCTCCTTTTACCGGAAACAGACGGCAAACTCTCCGACCTGGTCATCCACAACTCCTTTTATGAATTACAAAAAGAAATTAATCAAATAAATAAAAGTTACCTTTTGTATTTATTTGAACACACTCTTTTTTTTTTTTTTTAACCCTTAATACCAAAAAAAAAAAAATCATGCTCTTGCTAATTTGTTCAATTTGCATTTGCTACTTGGCTTTTTCCCACGTCGTTTGTTGCTGTTTTTTACTGACGAATAAAGTATTTTTCATACTCAAACTATGTCCAACATAAAGAGGACAAAATTCCGTAGTTAAAAATTGTCACGGAACTTGAAAAAGGCCAGCAGGTTTGGCTTATAAATTGATGCTTTGTTTCAAATACGTTAGCAAACTCAAAAGTATCATTCAACGAGACAAATAATTACTTTCAAACTTCCATGGCGACGAAATTGCTTTTACACTTCTCTTTGTTCAAATCATTGCTTCTAATTCTTCTCTCCTTGTTTGTGTCAGTCAATGGCCTCTCGATCGGAGAAGCCACGATCTATGATCTTCAACTGGCCTTCAAGCACAAGCAAATCAATTCAAGACAACTTGTCGAGTTGTATCTCGACGAAATCCGCAGGCTCAACCCTGTCCTCAACGCCGTTATAGAGGTCAACCCGGATGCGCTGTACCAGGCAGATAAGGCTGACTACGAGCGCAACACCAATGACTACAGAGCCTACTCTGGCTTGCATGGGATTCCGGTCCTCCTCAAGGACAACATTGGAACCAAGGATGAGCTCAACACGACTGCGGGCTCGTTCGCTTTGCTCGGCTCCGTCGTGCCTCGTGATGCTGGTGTCGTGACCAAGCTGAGGAAAGCTGGGGCTGTCATATTGGGAAAGGCCAGTTTGAGCGAGTGGGCTCATTTTCGATCCCTCACTGCGCCTAATGGCTGGAGCGCCAGAGGTGGCCAAGGAAAGGTGAGTCTTTTTTGGCTCTTTTGTCACCTGAAACAACTTTTGTAGTTGTAAAATCTGAGTCTATGATATGTTTTGCACAGAATCCTTACGTTCTGTCAGCGGATCCTTGTGGATCGAGTAGTGGACCTGCAATATCTGTTGCAGCAAATCTTGTGACTGTATCGGTGGGGACCGAAACTGATGGTTCCATTCTGTGTCCCGCAAGTTCTAACTCGGTTGTGGGCATCAAACCAACTGTTGGGCTCACTAGCAGAGCGGGGTTATCCCAGTCACTCCTAGACAGGACACTGTTGGGTAAAATCTAATGTTTCAATTAAAAAAAGGAAAAAAGAAAGAAAAAAATTATTACTTGTTTTTAACTTAGTTTTCTCATTACATTTGTTTTAACTTTCGTGATGACAATTGCTTTGATGGTTGCCAAACAGGCCTGTCGGGAGGTCTGTGGCCGATGCCGTCTACGTCCTTGATGTCATTGTGGGCGTTGATTACAAAGATCAAGCAACCGCAAAGGCATCGAAATACATTCCATACGGTGGCTATAAGCAATTCCTTAATTCTTATGGTCTAAACGGAAAGAGGTTGGGGATAGTGAGGAATCCGTTTTTTGCTCCGGAAGCGGAGTTGATCTTCAAACATTTGAGTATCACTTCCAAACATTAAGGTAAAACCATGCGCTATACTTCTTAAACTCTAGTGACACATATTGAGACTAATAATCCTTAGAGTTCGAAAAAAATGATAAAGAAAAGTTTATTCCTTGAATTCAAGGCAAAGAGGTGCAATATTGATCGACAACCTGGAAATAGCAAACATTGATGTTATCTTGAACTTCACATTGAGCGGGGAAGCAGTAGCATCATTGGCTGAGTTCAAATTAGCCTTGAACGATTATCTAAAAGACCTTGTTGTCTCTCCGGTCAGATCCTTAGCAGAGATTATAGCCTTCAATGAAAAGTTCTCAGACCTGGTAAGAAAAAAATGATTCCTATAGTGAACACGCAATAAACTAAATAACTAAGCCTATTTCTGACCACGACATGATTGACGCTTGGTTGGATGCGCAGGAAATGATAAAGGAATTTGGCCAAGACATATTTCTTGCGGCCCAAGCCACAAATGGGATTGGCGAAAAAGAGAAAGCGGCTGTGTATAATTTGGCACGGCTGTCTAGAGAAGGATTCGAGAAGTTGTTGTGGGACAACAAGTTAGATGCTTTGGTGACTCCGGGATCTGTTGTTGCTCCCGTGCTTGCGATCGGGGGATTCCCGGGAATAAGCGTCCCCGCAGGATATGACACGAATGGAGTGCCTTTCGGCATTACTTTTGGAGGACTGAAAGGCTCCGAGCCTAAGCTCATAGAGATTGCGTATGACTTTGAGCAAGCAACTCAAGTTAGGAAGCCTCCTACTTTTAAACCTTGAAGTTTTAGATTATCCTCCGATTCTGGATTTTACTAGCTAGTGAGGAAATTATCTATCAAATATTGGGGGAAAAAAAATTCAGGCATTGAATAATGTACCTTTCTTTTAATTAGGAGCAAATTTTATGTATCACACTACTAGCAAAGAAAGGATTTTCCAAGTCTTTTTGTTACATGTTCTCTTGTTTCCTGCAAATCTCGTCCCATCACACCCTTCGTGGACGAACCTTGCAGAGGAACCCTTAGGTTTTTGGGGCATTGGATTCTTGAAGAAAAATGGCCGAAATCTCGTTGCCCATGAACTTCTTGTCTAAGATGAAAAAGAAACGTGTTTTTTTTTTTTTTTTTTTTCCCTTTGTCGTATAAGTTTCTAATATGTTAAAGTATAAACGACATGTAGTTTGGTATCTAAATTTGGTGTCGTTTAAATGGTAACGGCATGTCGCTCGATTTTAAAGTTTGTGATCAGAACTTCAAAAGTAGAGTTTTTTTTTTTTTTTTTTTTTTTTTTTGGAAATCTTCAAAAGTAGAGTTATGTATTCTTGTAAACAAAAATTTAAATCTCGTTCAGTATACGAAATGATGTCGTTCAACTTCTAAGGTTTTTTCGTCATTTTAAGAGTTAAGTGTCGTTTTCAAAATGATATCGAATGTGTGAAGTAGACCGAAACGACGTGTCGTTTTATTATCAGTAGTAAAATGTTATTTCCAATCAGATAAAAATAAATGTCCTATTTTACAAGACGATCACACGTCGTTTATTTCATTGAAATTTTCTGGCTTTACTTCTCATTTGCAAAATTCCTATTTATCAATTTTCTGAGGATTACAGAGCAAGACCCTAAAGGGCACGTTTAACAAAACTTTTGTCTTTAGTTAGTAGAAGAAGCTAAGTAAAAACTGCAGTTTTTCAATAAGTGTTTGGAAATTACATTTGTAAAAAGATCTTAATAGGTGAAAATAATTTTAAAATCTTAAATATTAAAAATACTATAATGAAGTTTACAATGTCTTACCAAAATCTAATACAAGTTTCAAAATATATTTAGAAGAGTTTTTCTTCTCCTTCTTTTTTTTTTTTTTTTTTTGTTGGAAGCGACAAAGTATGGCTTTATTTTAAAGTTCTTTTGAAGAGCTAAAGTTCTTTTGACAAATCATCACACTTTTGAGAGTAACTTTAGGATTCAAAAAATCAAAAAGCCTAAAGTTAGGAAGCCTCTACTTTCAACCTTGATGGCTTAAAACAGCCTCATATTAAAAAATTTTAAGTTGTTTTCTTAAATTTTTCAATGATGTTTTTGAAATATGGTGAACGTTGAAATGATAAGCTAGAAAATCATGTATGTCTAATAATTCAAACTAGCTATTTGACTCTCACGCCTTGGTCCAGCTGACCTAATTGAGGGTTCATTCAGAATTTAATCCTTTCTATAAATAACCAACAAGTTTACAACATTTAAAAATCCGGTGAATTTTTTTGTAAGGTAAAAAAAAAAATTTATTAGATGATTTCGGATGCATATGATATCTTATATCTCCTCATGTATGACTCCGCAATCAATGCCTCACAAACTGGTTAGTGTTAGTGTTAGCCAGTTTTCATGAGAAATGAATGTCCTGCTTTATCTAGCCAACGTACGATCTCAAAGCTCTCAAGCTTATTTTCATGCAAATGGTAAGACTTCATGTAAAAGAATTTAGCAAGAAATGGAGTTAGTTGGGCAATTGATTACACGATTACAAAATGTGGTTTAGGCAAACCTACCCTCACATCAATAAGAATATGCAAAATTTGACTGATTCCATACATTAAAAGTTCAATCAACAAACCAAAATCCAATTGAAGCCATATTATGATCGTTTGAGGGGGGGTGGGGAAAGAAAGAAAAAGAAAGTGTCAAATAAGAATAATAATAAATTATAGCATAAAATTTTAAAATATCAAAATAAATAATATAATCAGATTCATGACTATACAAAGTATTAAAAATATCCCTCTTACTTCCTCTACTTTATCTCTTCTAATCTAAAACTGTACATATAAATCTGTTATTAAAAACTAAAAATTTGTAATTTACTAAAAGATCTAAGGATTTATCCATAAAAATATATTATAATTTATTATCTTTTGAAAAATCTACTATACATTTAAAATATGCTTTATGCTACAATTAAAAAAAAAATTATATTTTACTAGGTGTCAACAAAAGAAGACTAATCAAGAGTCTTCTCTTTGGTAAAGGAGTTGGTCCGCCAACAACTTGGTCGGGGACCCCAATTAGACTTCACCAAAATGGAGAAAGAGTACTTTCTTTATCTTTTGTTGTAGTTCAACTGTTTTTTGAATACATGTCCAAGACTTTGCACTCTCCACACACAATCCCATTTTGAGACCCTCAATAAATTCCCACCTCCTCTTCATCCCTTATTGTCTTCTTCTTTCCTTAGAGAGAGAGAGAGAGAGATGGCAAAAATGAGTCATATGTTTATCGTCATGTTTGTTATGATATTTCCGATATGGTTTCAAAGCTCATGTAGAGCAGCGGACACAAAAGAAAAAGTGACAAATCTCCAATTCTACTTCCATGACACACTCAGTGGCAAGACCCCAAGTGCCGTGAGAATAGCTCAAGCTCCGGACACTGACAAGTCCCCAACACTCTTTGGCGCCGTGCTCATGGCCGACGACCCGCTGACCGAGACGTCCGACCCGAATTCTAAGCTTGTGGGCCGGGCACAAGGACTGTACGGGTCAGCTT
This sequence comes from Ficus microcarpa, assembly GCA_025413485.1. Classification (NCBI taxonomy): domain Eukaryota; kingdom Viridiplantae; phylum Streptophyta; class Magnoliopsida; order Rosales; family Moraceae; genus Ficus; species Ficus microcarpa. The sequence goes on along the minus strand of CM046384.1, from coordinate 4,449,442 downwards.
GCCAAAATGACCTTGGTCTTCTCATGGCCATGAACTTTGGATTCACGGAGGGTGAATACGATGGGAGCTCAATCAGCATTCTCGGTAGAAACGCGGCGCTTAATGCGTCCGCGAGATGCCGGTCGTCGGTGGGACTGGGATCTTCCGGTTGGCGCGTGGATATGCACTCGCTTCTACTCATTGGTTGGATCCTCTCACGGGTGATGCTATAGTAGGATACAATGTTACTGTGGTTCACTACTAAAACTCCAAGTCCCATGTCTCCAATAATTCTCTCTCTCTCTCTCTCTCTCTCTCTCTCTTTTTTTTTCCTGGTTCCTTCTTTTCTTCTTGGCGTAGCTCGGTTCAGTTTCGACCGAGATTTAATTACTTTATATAGATTTGGAGTTTAAAGAACTATGAATGGTACTGAATATATGCTTTGATATAATTCATATATGTCTTACTTATCTTTTATCTTATGTGTGTAAGAATAAAGAATTATTTTCATCAACGTTCTTGAACTTTAAGATAATTTTTATTTTACCCTATGAATTTAAAAATCTCTCATCTTTACTTCCAGACTTTTGAATTAACCCCACTTAATTAACTCTTTCTATAAAAATTTCAATTAAAAAATGGTTACAGACATAGTCTAACAGTAATATCGTACCTGACTTTACCTCAAGGTACAGAGTTAGAATCCCCTATCCCTAAGTTTAAAAAAAAAAAAACATCAGTTAAAAATAAACAAAAAAAATGTGAGTTAAGTATAGTCATATGGTTTTTTATTATCCTAACAAAATTGATTTAGAAAGATTAATTCGTTTATTTTTCCGTTTATTTTGTTACCAAATTGTCGTAGAAAGGTTAAGTGAGACAAATTTAAAATTCAGGAGGCAAATTGGGAGTTTTTAAAATTTAGATAATGAAAAAGAATGATCCTATAAATTCATCCGCATAGATGAGAATGATCTAAAAATATTTTAATATTTTTTTTTAATTTATATATAATTGCAACTAATACATGGTGTTCTTCCCTTACCGGAATCTCACATTTAAAATAAACATACACATCCGAATCCTTAACGGATTAGCATACGACAAAGCAACGTAAGAAGTCCTGATTAAGAGTGTAATTATATTATATTAATAATAAAATCGAGATCAAAATCAAGTACGATCATAATCTAGAAAATAAATAAGAAAAGTGTATATAGTATAAGACAGAAAAAGAACACAAAAGATTTTAAATGTAGATGTGTCATATTCATGGATTAGGAATAAGAGAATAATTCACTAGTAACGAGCATAATGAATAAGGCTCCATATATAATTATATATACACATCACAGAATTTAACCACGTCTACTTTATAATTTAAATACAAAACTAAACCTAAATTTACAATTCAAATAAATTCAAATAAACCTGAATTCGGGGCTGAAACCGGGAAAGATTTCTTGCGAAATTGCTTCGAGAGAGATCCTCGCGGGTCGGCTCAAATGTTGTTGGATCACCCTTACGTGAGTGAATTAGCCTCAAGGATACCTATAACTGAGCCAGTACGATTTAGTGACAAGAATAGCAAATTTTAGAGAATATAACTCCCAATTACCATCGACTTTGCTAAACCATATTTCAATGGGGGTGGATGGGCTTATCTCAAAGTGTTTTAAGTCAAGAAGAAATCTTGCGACCAAAAGCGAATTTGGTTAGACTTATATAGCAATACTTTGTAGGATTGTCCAGGAAATCATTGAAAGCAAAACGTTCCAATTTAACTTCTGTTTCTTCCCCAACCTTAATTGTGTTAATTTCTTGATTTTCTTTGTTGTTTAGGCTGAGGAAAATTATTTTTCCACTTACATATGTGTGACACAATTTGACACAAATTAGTTTTTGGGTAAATAGTCTGTTTTAATCCGTCCATTTTGTACATTATGTCACTCTGTTTTAGTCTGTGTCTTTTTTTTTTTTTTTTGGCGGATAAGTATACTACTCCAAGACTTGCGGTCCAAGCAACAAAAAAGAAAAGGAAACTAAAGTCAAGAAAGAATTACGATGAGGAAATAATATTTAAGTTTGACCATGTGAAGTTGACATCTATTTATTTTTGTGTTTGACTCAAACTAGAATTCGTACTTAGACTAGGATAGCTTAGGCTACAAATACGTCATTAGGGTCATTCCTTCATTTGTTCCTTGAGGCTTCGGGTCTTTCTCTTAAAATTTCCCTTCTCACTTTATAAGATTTTGTTCATCATATTTCTTTTCATATTGCTCTTTGAGTTTTGTTTTCTCTACGGAATCTATTCGTGTTCGATCTACTTTGGTTTTTTTTTTTTTTCCCCTCCATGAGAATACTCTACGTACCGAACCACTGAGACGGGTTTTAAGGAAAAAAGAATGAAAACCAAAAATTACCGCTTCGGCCTCAGCCTGAGAAAATGCAGTGTGTTTACACTCTCTTTTGCCGGGCTGAGCCTGAAGCATAATTCGGAGGTTCTAAACGAACTTTTTTCTTTACTCTTTCTTTCCTCTTAAAAATCCATCTAAGTAGGTTAGTGTATTGTGTATACTGATGGTGGTTAATTTTCTTTCCTTCCGAACCGAACTACACCTTACCGTGCTTGAGGTACGTTTTTATATTTTGACGCTTTTCTTCTCTCTTTTCTTTTTGCAGCTTTCCTTTAATTGTCGTTTTACTCTTTCATTGTCTCTTTTAGTATGTTGTTGTTCGTTTTCTCTTGATGCTTGCCTCTATTTTTACTTGCATTTGGTTCGTAGATCAGAGATGAAATTTTTAAGTTAGGTTTGGTTGATTTTTCAAAACCTAATTATAAATTTTGTCAAGTTTTTAGAAAAAGATAAAAACTAAGATGAAAAAATACAGTTTAGTTAGAATTAAACTATAACTTCAAACAAAGCCTTTATCGCTAGCCTTTCGCCTGTCTCTTTTGTTGTCGTTTCCTTCTTTATTCTTGAAAGAACCTTCTTTTCCCGTTATGTAGTCGTCTTTTCTTCCCCTGCTCCTTTCAATGTTGTTTACCCTGTTTTGTCGTTTTATAATTTTCTTATTGCTTTTGCATCCGTTATTTTCACCGTTTTATGCTTTTAACTTGTAGTCTCTTCGCTGCAACAGAATTTCCGTTTACGCCTTTTGATTGGCTATCCATGCTGTTTCTTGTTGTAATAATGATGGATTTTATTTATTTATGAACTTGAAGGTCTTCACTTTATAGTAGAATTAAGTGTGAAATTACTACTAGGTTATAATTGGAATAATTGGAATTATAATAGAATTTAACTTTTAATAAACAGAACATGTATATCTTATTACTTTTGGTATTCTATTGTAATATGAGAGAGGACTTGCGATGAAATAATATATTCAATAATTCAGTTTGATTTTGTAAAGTTTTATTAAAATTAGGACTTCTGTTCTGTTTTCTTCGACTCAAACTAGGATTCCTGTTTAGACTAGGATAGGTTAGCCTATAAATAAGTCATCAAGTCTTACACGATTTTATGCTTCATATTTGTTAATATTCCTCTTTATTTGTTTGAGATTAATTTTTTTTTTTTTGTTGGTTGAATCTTGATCTTTTTTTTTGTTTGATTGATTGGATTTGAGTTTTAGTTCTTGTTCTGTTTTTTCCCCTGGTATTGTTGCTATAATTTTGGTGTTTTCAAATCAAGTTCTGGTTGCCACAAATGTTTTGTTTTGGTTAGTCCAAAAAGAACTGTTTAATTATCTCATCCCTACTTATTTACTCTATTTGGTTTGCAAATAAAGCAAGAAATGTTTTGATTTTATTTTACCTATGTATTTGCCATTTTGCATCTGACTCAAGATTATAAGGTTTTTTTTTTTTTCCCTCAACTTAACTCCTAGAATTCTATATGATTTTTTATGTTATATTCCCCATAAAATAATAATAAGTATGCTTCAGCTTTATTCCTGTTCATTCTTTTGGTGTTTTCAGTTTTATATTCTCTGTATATGTTATTTTTATGTTGGTTTATTGGTGACACTAAATCGAGCGTCATGTTTTTCGCGGGCTTACTTCGTTGGATTGCCAGGTGATACGGTTCCCAAGTGATCTAGACAGCCTTGATCTGATATCTAAAGTTGCATGGAATGCAATAGTGTAAAATATATATATATATATATATATATATATATGATAAGTTGAAGCTTGCTGAGTGAGGTGCACGCCACCGTTGTCTTTCATGAAGCTTAGGCATTGAGGTTACTTAAAAAGACATTTGCCTGACTATTCAGTTGGGTTTTTTGTCTTCGTTGTTAGACAAGAAAGATGAACAAAATGAGCAAAAAGTAGAATAGTACCACCTAGCTTCAAAGTTCAAAGAACACCATGATTGAGAAAGGAATGTCTTTTAGAGGTTTTCGACTCATCCCTAACTAATCTGCTCTGTGTTTTTACTCTTACAGATACTGCAAGGTTAATTTTTGTCCCACTAGTCTCTCTTCCACGCTTCTCTTGAGATAAGGTTTCTTTGCATGAATGTGGTGGCTTCTCTAACTTATGTGGCGTACCATGTAAGAAGATGCTAACTCTCCAATATCGGACGCTTACCGCTATCGTTTCATTGTTTATAACCCCCTTTATAATTGTTTTATATATAGCACTCACAAGCAGAAAGATACAATTTATGTTGTAACATTTTCATGTTATTTTGATCTTGGAAATGAGTAGTTAAGTTTAAATTGTGGTTTGGAAATCATCCATAAGTGCCTGTAAAACCGGCTTCCATGCTTTGCTATTCCACTTTGAATTGATGCCTTTGCTTTAATTTCATTCTTGCAGGATATATAAAAGATGATTAAGATCCTTTTTTTTTTTAATCATGATTTGTGCTGATTTGTTTCTCTTTTGTGTTTTTGAAGATGAAAAGGATTTGATGTTCAATGAACTTCTATAGGCTAAAAGTCTTTTGGTCGTTTTACATTTTTGTTGCAGCTCTCCTTCTATAATCGCTTTACAGTTCCATCGTAATTTTTCGGTTTGTAATGGTTTTTTTTTTTTCTTCCTCTCTCTTTTTTCCCCCTTTTTCAAGCCTCGACGTCTTTTTTTGTTGTTTCTTCGCTACTTGCCTCTTTTTGTAGTCGTTTTCCATTTTATTGTTGTTTTCCAATATCAATCGTTTTGATTTCTTGTTTTGATGTTTTTAATTATTTGACATGCTTTTGGTGTTAAAATTTTTATTTATAGAATTTTAATTTGAATTGAATTATGCATTTCATAAGACGTTTAAATTACTGAAGTTAAAAAATATTAAAACTTAAAATGTATTAGAAAAAAAAAATCAATATGAAACTTATTTTGTTAATCTTGAAATTCTACATGATTTAATATATATATATATATGATCTTATTTGGACTTGTATATACAAAGTCATAGGCTTTTAAAGTTTGAGTTATAAAACTGTGTAAATAGTAACGTATAATTCAAAATTTAACACCAAACACCCCCTAATGTATTTTTTTGACATGTTCTGTCGTTTTTGCATCATTATGTTTCATTTTGCATGTACGTTTCTAAAGCCAAAGCCAATTTGTTGATTGATTTGAAAGCTTCCCCCAACCCCCCCCCCCCCTTTTTTTTTTTTTTTTTGGTGTGTAGCACACCTAATTATTTAAATTAAATGGGCAAAGCGGAAACAAATCCCATCATTTTCTCCCTATAAATAAATAGATGAGTCGAAACAATCTCCTCCTTTTTCTTTTGTTGTCGTTGATGATGTTGGTGGGTAGAAAGAAGGTATAGAATAAACTTACTTTCAATACTTTGATGGATAGTAGTCACTACCCATATAATATATATATATATATATATTCATACATCAATTTAACACCTGTACTTCACTAAGAATTCAAACAAGACAATAACAACAATCAAGACAATACGACATTAAAAGATTGTCCATTCTTATTTCTTGGCACCTAGCAGCCATAGCGTATCCGAATGTCTTTTTCTAATCATTTTATGAGGGGATTATCAATGAAAAGAGAGCGAGAGAGAGAGAAATATTATGTTCATGAATTCGACAATTGCCCGAGTAACCAAAACTTATGAGCTCTCAAGAAAGATTGGAAATGCTAAATGCCAACTCCAGCACAATTTTTCCGAGCAAGTTTCTGAGAAAGTGAACCTTGTTGTGCTACATTGTTGATATTATGGAGGGAGAAAATTTTTATTTTATTTTTTTCTAGTAAAAGAACTGGTAAATCTGGAAGACGTGGAAAGTGGCTAAGGCCGCGAAGCGAGTAAAAAAAAAAATTTTTTTTTTTTTCTTTTTTTTGGGGCAATATAAAATAATTTTCACACAGAATTTAGATAAAGACTTGATTGAACAAAAGAAGAAAAGCAAAACTTGGTCCAAAAGCTTACAGGAACAAAAATCACCAAATGCAACTATCTAATTTAGGAAAGCTTAAAATCACTATAAAGGTTTCTGGGTTGAGAGGAGATGAAATAAAAACGGACCTATAACTGCAAGGCTGCCTTCAATCTTCATCATTGCCCAAACTGCAATTGCTGAGGGTAGGCGAGTAACCTTCTGAGTAAAGGAATGAGACCAGCCAGAGCTAGTTGAAGCTGTTCAGAACTGTTTAAGCGGATGCTAACTTGTCCCGCTCCTCTGTTGTTCAAATTGGCACGAGCAACCAAGTTTGTGTGTCGTCCCACAGGAATCTGAGACTGTATATTGCATCCGATAGCAAGATCACCATGCCAGTCCATGACAGAAAGCCCAAGAGTTGATAGCGAGCGACCCAGTGGGTAATCTTTATCTCTCAACTGTGCCTCGAGGCTACCACCATAAGCAACATCACCACGGCCGGTCATCGCACCACCAGTCATAACCACATGGAACCGTTTATTAGCGATCAACTTGTCTTCCACTTTGACTCCAGCTGATAATGAATCTCCCAAGACAGTAACACTGACACCAGCAGTTGCCTTGTTCCTCCTAAAATTGCTGAACCTTGTCTCACTCCGTAGAGTATAAGAAATGTCCTTCCCAACAGTCTGCATATCAAAACCTAATGAAGTCGCTTTGCCTTCACCGTGCTTTATTGAGCTTGCCACTTCTATTTGGAGATGGGCATCCTTCTTATCCTTCGAAACCTGGCCAGTGAAAGACAAAGGTATTTTGTTTTTAACCGCAAACATTCTCTCCACGTTTATTCCTTCATAACCAATATCATGATCCCAGCCATGAGTCTCTAGAACAGGCCTCACAAGCCACTGATTGGAAGAGTCGAGATAGCGATACCGGTGAGTGGGATTGTCAGAATCAAATGAAGCAGGTAAGACCAAATCTGGCATGGCAACAGGGACAGATGCAGCACCACTACTTTCTTCTTCTGTATTATCACCATATTCACTCGGCAGATCCTTGGCAGAAGCTGCCATTTCTTTCATCATCTTCCGCCGCTTTTTCTCCTCCTTCAACTGTTTCTTCATTAAAAGCTTCTCCCTGTACTCCAACTCATCAAAATACGCATTCTTTTGAGCTTTAGAAAGCTTAGCTACCTGGGCCTTAGTCAAACGCTTAAATGGTGGCAGCTCGTCATATTCCGATTCTACGTCAGAATCTGATGATTCGTCAAGATCGTCATCTAGATCATCATCATCACCGTACTGCTCTTCAGGCAGCCTCAACTGGGGCCTTGATTGTAGCAGAGAAGAAAGAAGGAAGGGCAGAGGAGGTGCCCTAGACCGAGTTGCAAAATTCTTTCCGGGTGGACTATCCTGCAACTTTAGAAGTGCGTTTGCTTCGGCCAAAATTTTTGACGCAAAAGAAAGCAGTAATAAATGAGGCTTCCAAACCTGACCATTTGGCAACACTCTTTGTCCAGCCCTATTTATCCTGCATGCAGAGTGGTTCTCCACTAATGAAACAGGGTTCATCAGCCGCATATCTGCAGCTGCCTGACGAATGGCTTGCTGGACAACATGAGAACGTTGAGTGACAAACATGTCATAACTAGAAGCCACACCACTAGGGCCCTCAGGAGGAGCAGATGCTGCATGTGTCAATACCACAATTGCATTGCACCATATGGAAGGGCCAAAAATCTCCGTTATAGTGCGCAGCAACGGCATATCACTAAAATCCCTGCTTTGCATGTCCAACCTATCAAGATACAGCACAATATCTGGTGGTGTTTTCTTGATAAAGCGCTTAACAGATAGAAGAATCTTCTCATTTTGACGCTGGTCGGACCACGAAGGTAGAAGGCCTGGTGTGTCAATGACACGTACTTTGATCCCTTGGACAGTTCCCACAACGTCCTGAACCTTCTTTGTACCCATTTGAAAAGCATCGGTGCCAAACTTCACTTCATCAAATATTGAATTGATGGTTGCACTTTTACCAACTCCTGTCTTTCCAAGGACCATAATAGTGCAAGAGAAATCAAGGGGTTCCTGCCCTGATGCCTCAAGCTGCTCGGCCATGGCACTTGCACGATCAAAGCTAAAGGCCCCAACACGACCTCCATTTCTCCCACGCAGTTGTTCTGCTAAACCCAGTCTGTACAAAACTTGAGCTACAACAACATTATGAGGAGTCTGTCCAAGCCTGTGAGCAAGCCGCAAAAACTTTACCCTTATCATCTGGAGCTTTTCACGAGTTTCATCATACTCCTCAGAATCTCCATTAACAGGCTCCTCAATTTGTTGCTGTGTATGAGATACAGTACCATTAACCCGAGGCTGCTGCACAGCACGAGGTGCAGGTTCCAAAAAAGGGGCGGCACGCCCTAAACCAGCTGGTCGTGCAGGAGAGGGAGCAGGCTTTGCAGGTAATGAAGCTTGCCCTTGTGTTGGTCTATCCTGTGGCCTATTCATTTTAGTACTGCGCTTCTCCTCCTGATTTTTCTCTTCTTTCTTTTCTGGCTCCTTAGCTGTGCCATTGTCGTGAACAACATGAACATCCCTAACTTGTTCAGGTTGACTAGCCTTCAAACTCCCAGTTGCCGAGATAGTGGCACTGGCCTGAATCACCTCCGTCTTCTCTATTGTAGACTTTTCAGTAAAGGGTGTGCTTACAACTTCTGATGTCACTGCCTTATCCTGAGTAGATGATTGACTGTTTTTCAGCTCAGAATCTTCCCCACTGTGCTCAGAAGGCAGTCCAGTGGAAGCATCTTTCGCTTCCCCATTCCGGTAACTTTTTTGTTCTGTATCTATATAAGAGCTCTGTGGCTCTGCACTATCATCAGTATGTATTGACTCAGCACTAGTCGTAGCATTTTTTGGTCCGTTACTATCAGGTTCCTGATGTTCAGTATCCACAGTTTTATCATCCAGTTTACTCTTACCATCATGAAACTCCAAACTCGGGCCATCTGATTCATTTGGAATGCTGCCATTTTGATCTTCAGCAACCAAAATAACTTTATGCAACTCCCTAACACTATCAGCTTCGGTTAAAATCTCCTTACTGGACTCAGTTTCCTGGTTAGAATCAAGAGATGCAACTCCATTACCCAACTTTTCACTTGCAACCACATTCTCTAGATTCACAACACCAGCATCATCAGTTTCAGTTATCTCATTCAAAGTCACTGTACGAGCATTCTCCTCAACCTCATCTCCAGCATTTGTAGTTTGTTTCTCAGAATTAACAATAATCTCCGAAATGACCTTTACCCCATCTTCTCCACCACCCACCACCAACCCATCATCTCCCAGCCCATTCACATCATCGTTTGCAATCGCATCTTCCTACAGTCCCTCCGTCATCAATACCACTTGCAACAGCAGCCTCGTCGACACTGTTCTCCCTAACCAAATCCCTCCCCTTCTCTTCGGCACTAATAACTTCCTCCTCCTCCCCATCATGCTCACCGTTTCCAACCTCACCAATAGCCTCTTCGAAATTCTCAACCTCATCTCCAGCAATGGGAATCTCCTCAACAACAGACGAACTCGACTTCAAATCCCCTTCTCCATTTCGATCCCAGGAATCCACTTTCTCCCCCTGCTCATCCAAATGCTCCTCTGTATCCACCGCCTCCTCAAAAACCTCTTCCGGTTCCGGTTCCGGTTCCGGTTTATTCAATCCATCAGACCCCAGCACGGCCTTCCCCTCTACCCTCTCCTCCGAAACCACAACTTCCGCAGTCTTTTCCTCCGGAATGCGAGACTCCGCAACAATCTCAGTCCCATTCTCCATTCCCAATCCTCAAAGTAAACCCTAGATTCACCAAAACAAGAAAAAAAAATACCCAAAAAAAAAAAAAAGACCCCATTCAATCAACAATTCAACAATAAAACCAAAACCATCACCAAAAGCCGATTCAATAAAACAATAAACAACTAAAGCCAAAAACACCGAATAAAATCAACAAATAAACAAAAAAATAACCATCAACAAAATCACGTAAAAGTCCTCAATCGGTATAATATTAACACGGAACTGATCAGATCCTGACAAAGAGCATGGTTTTAATTAGGGTTTTATCGAAAATGGAAATCAGCCAAAAATAAATAAATAAATCAAATGGAAAATGGAAAATCATAGCAGAGAAGGTT